>JAPMOR010029808.1:105900-136892 GCA_026543865.1 Argiope aurantia
AAACCTTCAGGTATAAAATTAATCCTAAATAATATACCTAAAGAATCACAAAATATACAAAAAAAAAAAACCCTCTAGAAAATAAATAAATAAAACCGAAACAAAAGGCAACCAAAAATTGATCTTTTAGTATTATAAGAACAAAGTAAATACGAAGATAATACTACAAGAACAACACTCCCAAATTGTTCGAATTCTTTCCCTTACTTTTCTGATTTTGGAGAGATTCTTAAATGCCCAAAACAGAACATTTCTGCAGCAATAGGATCAAATTTTTCTGTACTTAGTGTTGTAATCTAGAGTGCTTATCTATGTCCTATAGGTGACCAGAGAACAACAACTTCATTATTGGGGCATTTTCTCAAATAAGACTTAACTTGGAAGAAGAAAGTTAAAAATTACCAAAAAAAAGTTCGCTTATGGGTTTTACCCTGATAACGCTTATATGCATGCCGACTTCTGTGAATGTGAATGCATGTTCAAAAACCATTCAAATCATTATTTACAAGACAGATTAATGGATCTAGATCTATCAAATGTAGTACGTAGTTAGTTCTTAAGTAGTGTTTTTTTTATTAAAAAATGGACCTTTAACGTTTTAATAAGATTTTTTATTGAAAAATATTATTGAATGTTTACCTTCAATAACTTCAAACCATAAAATTTCATAAAAATATGTTTTATAAAAAACTTTTCTGTGATACCATTTTTTTTCTGTGTAAATTATTACCTCTGATTCTAATAAATTAAAAAAATGCTTTTAAGTATATTCTACTGCGGTACTTTTCATTGCTTTAATAACTTAATTCATACGCTTTGCGAAGGTTCTTTTTTTAAAATTTATAGCTGCTGTATAATCTTTACTTATAAAAAAATGAACGTGTGTTAGTGTTGGCCCAAGAGATATCAAACTTGACACATATATACTTTGGAGGTGGAAATGTGTATCTCAGGATGATTATTATTATTTTTTTTGAAATCTCAATTTTAATTTTAATTAATTAAAATTGATGCGGAATTTTGCCGTTTTTTTGGCGATAATTTCCAAAGATATTTCAGTGTAAAAATAATTTTTGCATCGTCTTAAAATTTAAAAAGTTATCTCTTCAATGATACCATTTTTTTAAACATATAAATAAAATTCCTACTTTTAATCAATTTTAAAAACATATTTAAAGTATATTTTTCAACAATTTATTTCGCATAAAATAAACATAAAATTTAACTTGCTCGAGCACTTTACCCGCGCATAGAAAAAATATACCTTTTATCAACTTGTTTTCATCATATAGGCAGAAGCTCAAATAAAAAAAAAATAACTCTTACTATAAACTAATTCTAAAAAAGTATGATTTTAGCACGAGTCTGTATAAAATGGAGAACATAAGAAATGCGATATATTTTTTTAAATGAGCACAAGAAACCTTTCAGTTACCTTTTAAGCTATCTATTTTATTAATTCAATAATTAAATTTATTTAAGACAACAGGCATAATGGTCTTTCTTGTACAATCTAATAATGGTGTTATCCAGGAGAAATCCTTGCATGGTCTTGGCGCGCAATAGTTAAGAAATATTACCTCTGGTGTGAATTTAGCATATTTACTGAATCTATCTTGAGATCCTTGAAGATTTATTTGGCGATTAATTCAACAGAGGTGACAAAAAATTTGACAGATACATAGTACAATCAATAGAACTGAATAAAGTTTTTGAAATAGTTTGAGTTGTATGGCTATGAAAACTTAAAGCTGAAAAATATTTTGCTGGAAAACTATGAAGAGACCAAGTTATATAAAATATTTCATTCAAAATTTTACCAGGCATTAATCCCAGCGAATCAGCTGGTTCCCAAAGACGGCTAATTGAGAAAATTTTTGAAAAGAAAATATATGTAAAAGAATCAAGTCTTAATAGTATTATCATATGATGTTATGGACGCGAGATTCATTAAAAAAATGTTCTGTATCTTTTTCTATATATATAGAAGAATGAACAGAATTATACGAGAGGCAAAAATCTGTTAGAACTTTTTATTCTGAAGATATTTTCCAGTCTTAAAAAGGTAAAAAATCCAACGGGAACTATTCTCCTACGAACTTTTTGTATGCTTACACAATATTTTGCGTTTTTATGTAGCTTCTTATAGGAAAGAGAATCAAGAATGCATTTTAGATTTCCATACATTAACCAAAATTTGATGAAATCTGAAATTTAGGGTTCAAGATCATACACAAAATTTAATTTAGATGGTTAAATGAATTTTAGTTTTTCCGTTTTGCTGCACCCGAATAAGCAAATAAACAGATAGAATTTAAAACACAATTGGGCAAAAAATCTACAGATTTAATGTAAAAAATTAAGGCCTCCGATGTGCTGCATCTTTGAAATATGATATTTATATAAGCATGGACAGAGAGACTGATTTATTGCCAGCCTTTATCAGATTTTGTCTAAAATTTGATTCTAAATTCTAATTGTAGAACATTAGACGATTTCTTCTTTTTCACAGGGCTGCATATTTTGGGAGAAGTTGTTACAGGTATACTAATTACCTTATAAGCCTTAAAAGCTTTTAAAACTTTTTAAGGTATGATTTAATACTGCAGAAAAACACAGATATTAAAAGAAAAACTTACCTAGATTTTCTTATAAAAATCAATACGTTTTGTAGTGTTATACTAATATCTTTCTCAATAATGGCAAATCATTCATGACCAACTTTTTTTTTACTTTCTCGTATACGTAGTATAGAGAAAATATAGTAATCGTCAAAAAATTCGAACTCTATAATTTCACAAATAATCTCCACGTTTTAGACCTCCCTGTGTTCAAAAAATACATTTTTGAAAAATGTCTGTCTGACCAAAATAAAGCAAAAAAAGTTTTGTGCTTTACATAAAATATTTAGATTTCTGCCTAATTTTTGATAAATTCTGTTCTAAGGAAGTCTGTCTGTCCGGCAGTTCGAATATATGTTAACACGATAACTACAAAACGAAGAGAGCTAGATAGTTAAAATTTTGCATACAGATTTAACATCTATGGAATTGACATCTATCAAAGTTTTAAACAATACCAACAAGGTGTTGCCAATTTGTTGGTCTGTACTTTCAGAAATATATAAATGCAATAACTCAAAAACGCAATGACTGAAATATATCAAATTTTGTATAAGATTTTGTCACTATAATTGTAGTTTTGTGTCAAAATTTTTATTTCAATCGTTCGGAAAAAAACGCGTCTAAAATGCAAATTTGATTTTCAGATACTATTAATGGCATGCCAAAGATTAATCGCCACGTAACTCGCAAACGATAAACGATAGATTCTCAAAAAATGCTGAATAAATGCCAAAGACTAATATTTCAGAATTATTGTACGTCAGTGTCATGCAAGGCGTTCTCTGGTATGACAAGTTTATTAGAATGTAAGCGTAGAAAGTTCCGCTGTTTTCTTTTCAATGAACGTTGTTCAGTTTTACAAATAGTCTTAAGACTCATTTGAAGACAACAGTCCAGAGATAATCAATAACAGATTGAATAAATAAGCGTAACAAAACAGTACGTCGAAGCGAATCTCTTAATTTGTATCTTTTGTTAGTTTGTTTTGTTTCAAATTCTTTGCTCACTGTAGGACGTCATGGCGACTAAAATGTTAACCTTTTCTTGGATGTGGGGGTGAGGGGACTTGCATCAGCAGAAAAGCTTTCTCTCGATTCCAAAATATGAAAATATGTAATGATGTTAATACGAATTAAGCTTAATCTCAGAAAAAAAAAATATTTGAGCTTAACGCTTGAACTATCTCGACCATCATCTTGACTGCTTAAGAATTTTAGTATAATTTATGTACTGTTCTAGAACTTCACGATAACTTTTAATGAAATATAAGAACAACTACATATTCCTATTCAATTTTCACTCAGCCATTTTAACTTCCATAATCAGTATGACCTATACTTTTTTATAGCAAATCCCGTCAAAATGTATTTTTAAATTTATAATATTTTATGGATCATCTATGCAATGATAGACATATTTAGATTCATTTATAAAAAGCTTTCAGAAATTTCCTGGAGAATTTTTAATTTCATTTTTCATATGAAATTATACTGATTGGTTCAAATTGTTCGGCAACCGTTATAATGGGATCAATTTTAATCCGATTATGATTCAGTTTATAGCTAAAATATCTAACTAGTAAATGTAATAAAGACATAGTCATTATCAAACTGTTTTTCTTGTGTTTTTTACTAATAATTAATGAAGTATTATATTAAATTTTATTTTTGTAAAATTATAGTCTTTTATTTATATAAATTAAGCAAAAAGTTACAATGAAAGCCATGTGATCAAAAACCCGTCAATTTAACGGGTGGGGTAAAACTACTATTGTTTGCCCATGGATTCTGAAACCTTCCGCGGTATTGCGCATACGTTAGGATGGGTTAAGTTCAACAAAATAGTAGTGAGGGCACATCCTTCCGCTTCTTACCCCTTAATAAGATAGAATCGTCGAAAAGTGGTCGTCTCAGGGTAATGAAACGAACAGTAGGTATATATTTAATATCGATAGCTCCGATGTTAAATGAGGCTTTAAAAGTTGTATTAGAGTATTCATTTTCCTTCCCGATAGATTAACTTATATTCTAAGTTAACCTAACTTTAATTAAAACTATTGACTGATTAAAAGAGCTTTCATTTAATCTGAACTTCAGATAGCATTAAAGATCACTTACCCTATCCAGTTCAGTTTCATCGGGGAATATGAAACCTATTAGATTCCAAATTTGTAATCCTCCAATCTAGAAACGAGATCTTATCATTATATCAATATAACTTCGACGCGTTAATCAAAACGATCATTATAATTTTTTTTATTAAAATACAATGCAATAATTTGAAAAAATTAGAAGTTACAAAATTTTTTGTAAATTCAAGCGTTGTACCTTATAGACATCAAATCTGTGTTCATGTGCTTTTGCTTGGAAGTAAAAAAAAATAAAATAAATTTAAAATCAGAAAAAACTATTTTGAAATAAAACAAATAAAAAAGGTTTTTTATCTTCCGACAAAGTGACTATCAATTTCGGAACTAACCTCACACCTTAGATAAAAGTGAGCTTATTAAAGATTCCGGCACGTAATCTTAACTTAAATGAAATGACAAATGCAGTCGGTAATGCGTTTAACTTTAAGAGTATCATTAACCAGTTACGCGTGAATTAACAATTCGTGTTCTCTCTTCAGGAAGCTTTTATTCTAATCTAAATGAAAGCCAGCACGCCGTTCCATCGATCTTATTATTGCGTTATCATTTCTATTAGCCTGAATCAAAAAGGAAATGTAAAAAAAACGGCGCTAGAATGAAAACGGACATTGATACGACGTGCCATCAATTTCAAAGCATTCCATTTAAGTGCAAATAAAATCGCAATCTTTTTAGAGAAAGTCGATACGCTCCTGATAATGCAAAGTTTTCCATTTTTCTGGTTTATATATCCAAATGATTGGATTTAATGATTGTTAGCAGTCAGTGATTTTAGTATAATGGTAATACCTGGAGAGTTAACAATAGAGATTAATTCGTTCCATGTGTTATAGAGTGCTTTAAATAAATTATTTATCTTTTTAAGAGAAGATGGATCAAATGGAAAATTGCATTCTTTTTAGCATTGTTTGTTGAGATGAAAGCTATTATCCGTGCCATTTATCAGTAACGTGCACAAAATAAACTCTTCATATCGCATTCATTTTTATATGTGCCGTGTTCATTGTTGAAAATTAATTTTCTCTCGCAATAAATGATTGCGGAATATCATTAAATTTGCAAAAAGTTAACCAATATTTATATTTTTATCAGAAGCTTGCAAAAATAAATAAATAAATTCTTCATATCGTCTTTATTTTTATATGTGCTGTGTTTATTCAGTTGCAAATTATTTTTCTCTTGCAATAAATGATTGCAGTTTATCATTAAATTTGCAAAAAGTTAACCAATATTTACATTTTTATCAGAAGCTGAAAAAAAAACTAATAAATTCTTCATACTGCATTCATTTTTATATGTGCTTTGTTTATTTAATTGAAAATTATTTTTCTTTCACAATTAATGATTACGATTTATCAATAAATTTGGAAAAAGTTAACCAATATTTACATTTTTATTAGAAGCGTACAAAAAAACAAACAAACCCTCATCATATAGCATTTATTTTTATAAATGCCGTGTTTATTCAGTTGAAAATTATTTATCTCTCTCAATTAATGATTGCGGTTTATTATTAAACTAGCCGCCTTTGGCGACCAGCCGGTACGCCAGTATTACCGCTCGCTACAATTTTCAATTAAATATTTTAAGTAACTGGTCTCTTAAAGGATTCTCAAACAAAACATTTTTAATCTTCAAATTTTGATAGTCATACCAAACTTACATTGTTTAGATCGTTTCGTTCAATTTACTATATATATTTTGCTAATTTGTTGCCATTTCCGGTAAAACTTCAACTTTAATTAAAAATGTAAATGACGAAATTGCAATTAATATTAAGATTTTTTTAATAAAACCAAGCGTTTTATTTTATTTATCATCTTTATTGTTATTTATTAATTATTATTATTATTGAATATGAGTATTGCAAACAGAATTGCTCGGTATTTAAGTCTTATGTTAACTACAAAATATTTTTCATAGTTTATGTAATATCTCAAACAATAATTCAACAAAAATTTCTGAGATTCAGTATAAAATTCAGTTTTTAGTTTTGCTTTCAAAAGGATTGAAATGAAATCAATAATAATATTTTGTTCCTGCTTATAAATATATTTCAAAAATTATGAAGTCTAAATTTAATGCAGTAAGATATCATATTCTGATATATTCTGGACACACCAAATTTTAAATAAATAAATGAATGAATGTTTCTATTTTCCACGATCAACTAAGACTTATTTATGAAGTTTTAAATGTTAAAAATTTAGAAAAACGCACCATTTTCATAATCTTAGGCCAATTAATCTTGAGAAACCTGCGCGCTGATTGGCGTATTTTCTTTGAAACGATCGATGAAAAATCTAAAATTATCCTTTTTTTATTGAATCGTGATATTCAAATCTTCATAAATCAGTCAGTTTAAGTGATTTGAAATTAACTCTTAAAAGTCAGTGATTTAGTTGATTGGAAATTAACTCTATGACCACCATAAAATCTGTGCTTTCTCTTGTGGTGTATGCATTCTCCTTAATATCCGATCGAATAAAACATCACATACAAAAGTACTACATAGAACAAACACATCAAAAGTAAACATAACATTTCAATAGTTGAAAAAACAAAAGAGAGAAAAATGCAATTAATAAGCAGACGATATTTAGAAAAGTACAGATATTTAGACTGGAAAATGAAATTATCTGAAATTAAAAACACGCGCAGACGATATTTACAAAAGTAAAAATATTTAAACCTGAAAAGGAAAATATATGAGTTATTCCATCAATAAATGCCATAGGTTTGTTTACATCTTCATTATTTTATGAGTCATTAAATATCAAAATGGATCCGGGACTGAATAAACACCCTGTATAGAGAGTGTAAAAGATCATAAAATAATTTTTCTTGAATTTATTTTTTCCAAAAAATAATATTTCATATTTGTTTCATTTCCTACAGACACTTGCCGAAAATTATATTTTTGCAGATTTCATTTCCAAAAAGATTTAATTTATTTCCAGTTAGAGCTTTAATCAATGTGATGGCAACACTTTGAAAAAAGCTATTTTTTTCTCATGAATGCGAAACGTGCTTAATACTCATTTTTATTTTTGACGAAAAAAATTATTGAAAAACAGTTAAAATATTTATTTAAAAATTCATTAAAAATAGAAATTTAATTTTAAGATTAAAACATTAGTATCATTTAAAAGATACATTTTTTATCTTTAACTTCATGTAAAAATCTTTTTTGTGCGGTAATATTTTCGGCAGTTATAGCAGAAACACGTCAAAATTTCGCTTAATTTTTAAATAAATAAAATTCTAGTCAAAAATTCGAAAAAATAACCCCCAGGTGCACATTTCCGGCCTCCAAGGTATACACGTGCCAAATTTGGTAGCTGTAGATTGAATGGTCTGGTCTGTAGAGCGCCAACACACACACACACACACACATTGAGCTTTATTATAAGTATAGATATAGATATAGATGCGTAAAAAGTTAAAAAATATTTTCATTTCTTTTTACAGTGTTATTTATCAGAAGAGTGAAAAAAATATCAACTCACGAGATTGCATTCATTTTTATAAGTATTGTGTTTATTCAGTTGAAAATTATTATTGCGAAAATTTTGAGAAGACCACTACCGTTGGTTTCTCTCTGTTTTCGATAATAATAGACCTACTTTTGTTGCAGTAATTTAGATAAATATATGTTTCATCAAGGGTTACAATATATTCCCATTTTGCTCCGGTAAAATAGTTTTTATATGCGATTTTATACCATTGAATTACATATTTAGGCAAAAACTGTGAGCATTATGTTTTTTAGATATATTAAATTGCAAATATTGGTTTGTTGTTTTATTTATTGCTGAAAAAGATGTATGTACTAAAAGACTAACTGCATCGACGGATTTTCATTTGTTACAAGCAATTTCACTTAATAAATGTTTGAAACAGTACCTTTTACATGTATTTGGAGTCTTCTTCTCAAATAGAAATAATGATTGACGATTTTTCACCTTTCCGATTAATGATGTTGCTTATTTTCCGCTTAGAAATTTTATACCAAGCATTTCGGAATAATGGAGTAGGAATAGTTTTCTTCGGAAAATATAAAAACACATCCTTCGATCTACAGTCAGCTTACATGTGACATTTTAAAAGAAAAATAGATTTCCGAGTAGCAGACGATATTTCTTGTTTCAAATAATAAATTGTTACCAAAAAGTCTTATTCCAAACCAAACATTTTTATTTCATTATTTGCCTTTAAACTCTTCATAGAAATCGTTTTAAAATGTGTAAATACCTATCTGAAATTTGTAAATAGGAAGAAAAAGCACGATTAAACATAAATGTAAATATTAAATCCAATTTTATCAAAAATTCTTGTATTTTCACAAAAATAAAATCGAAATTATTATAATAATGAACGCTATTAAATAAGTTATTAATTATTAATCAAATTTTTAATTCAGTAAATGAACGCCAAAGTTGAAATTCACGCAGCTTTCATATCCACTATAATCCTTATGAATTCCATTACAGCAAATGCAGTAATAAAACTCACTACTTTTAAAAGCTTAGGTTCTATTAATTTTAAAAGGTTTTTTTTTGTAATTGTAAAAGCTTAGGTTCCTGCAGCATTAAAAGCAGAAACCATTGTGCTGTTTTTAATTTGGACTCTAAGACGCATAACTGTTCCTGCTTTTGTTTCAATAATTGCGAAGACATTTGTACCATTATTATTATCCATTAGGTTCGTTTTTCGATTAATTTTTACTTCACAATAACTGCCTTAACAGTTTTAAGGTAAATTTTGACTTCCTGTCAATTAAAGTTCCCGATGCTCTTTATGCTTGCCAATTAAAGATTTTTTTCATAATAGGACAGAGTGTGCTTAAAATCGATCAACAAATTAGAGCGTGCTATTTTTGTGTATTTATTGAAATAAGTTTGAGCTGGCTGGGTTTAGCAAAATTGTATATCGACTTTCGAATGCTTATAAAATAACCTGACTAGCTTCAGAATGTGTGCAGAAATTTCTTGTTCTTGTGAAACTGGGAAAATCGGGACTCTTTTAAAGATATTTTTTATCAAAGATTAGACTATAGAAATTTTTCTCATATAAAGTGAATTCAGGGTTCTAAAGGATCTCCCAACTTTTTTTGATTTTTCGGCCTCACTATAACACAGTTTTCGTAAGGAGCGCACTAGTTGTCAGATTATTCGGAATTTAACCACAAAGAATTCAACAAATATTGTATAAATTAAAATACGTTAAATTAATTCAAAAAAGGGTATATTGTATTGAAAAAATTCAATAACATAATATCAACAGATACAAGGGGTTTCTTTTGTTTGTTTTTTGTCAAAAAGAATCTGATCTTAGAAACTAGTGCCCCAAAATTATAAAGAAAATATCTATTCCATTCAAAATTTCAAAATGATCTAATAAAAACGGAACATTAGAAGGTAAGAATATTTATTTTAACACATCCTTTCTGTCATTTAGGTAGATGTCCCAAAACCCTTTTTTGGTGGCCTTTTTAATTTCTTTTTCCACAGAAAACATCCGCGCCCGGAACTGCCCATTGCTTGATATTACGTTGTTCTATCCTATATGAGAACCATTGAAGCTGCACTTTATGTTGGTCTGATATCCAAGAAGATATGTAGGAAAAATTCTTACAGACAACTATCTTTGAAGAACGCAAAAGTGAATATCTATCTATTTGCAACGTTTATACATTGGATGATTACTTTTGTAACGGTGATAATTTTTATTTATATGCAAAGCTATAAAAGTATAGTTTAATTAAAACCGTTAATGATAGAGTGACCATAAAATTGTTTGGAATAATAGCGACACAGTTTCTATTTTGGCCGAGATTAAGTCACGATCTGGTATTTAGTTCTTAAATTTTTACAAACACATGAATAGAAAATTTTATTTGATTCATTTGTGACTTAGATTTTAAGTTACGCTACGTTAGTAAGCGCTTAAATTACTAATTTAGATCCCCAACTCAGATACTAGCTCACATTTTCAGATACAAAGTAACAAATGCCCTTTTCTCCGATTTTAATTTTCTGGCTAATTGCCAGAGAGCAGTAAAAGCGATAAAAGAGCGTGGAATCATAAAGTTTCTCATACACAATGATACATAATATCGGGAAACTGAAATTTTTTTTTCTTTTATAATTTCACACTGTTTTTCTATTTAAAGCATAGCAGCAGATTAATTTAAAAGAACTTTTACAGTAGAAGTAGACACAATAAAAAAAGACACATTTTTAAAACAGCTTTTTTTGTGCTTAAAATAAACAATAGCTTGAAGCTCACTTTATACAGCTAATGGGTTTCCAAATCAGAATAAAGTATGCCGTATTATTTTCATAAGAGAAGTATCTCAAAGCTTAGAATTTGTATTGTACATTTACGTACGTGATACGTTTTTCTACTTCATACAACGATTTATATTTTTTTCTAATAGCTTTTCTGTTGAGAAATCAAAATTTATTCATGAAGAATTTATTCAAAATTTATTCTTGAAGAAAATTTATTCAAGGTGATTCATGAAGAAATATATACTTTTCAGATGCTGTAAAACAGTAACAGTCAAAGACACGAACCACCTTAGCGAATCGTAAGGTAGATGTACTCTTAAAGATTGCGTCTTGCCCTTGACAGAAGTCACTTAGGCTGTAACATGTGTGTCATGTGACTAGTCAATCGAAATGGCGGCGTCTGCAGTGGAATAAGTGGAACTGCCATTTTAAACTTTCAAATTTTACCATTTCAATGTGTCCTTCAATTTAGCAAAACGGAGTCAGCAACTGTTGTGCAGTTGCATTTTCGATCAAAATTCAGAAAAGTAGTTGCAATTAGAAAATCTGTATATCAATAGCATGAAAATTGTAAAACTACAGGCTGTTTGTGCAAAGGTTTAAGTCCTAGACGACTGACTGTATCGCATGAAGTCATTCAATGAAAATCAATGCAGCAGGTGAGTCGTGAAGTGCAGATTTCTCAGTCCACTACACTATCTAGAGAATTTTGAGAAAGAAGCTGAAAATGATTTAAAGGAAGTGCTGGTGTTGCAAAATCTAAATGACTTTTGTTAAGAACTCAGTTAACCACGTGGTCTTTTTGGGCGGAGCTAGCTGCCAATCATGTAAATACCGAGTGGTCTTACTGTTGATGTTAGTTATTATTTTTTTCCAGCAGAAGCGAACTTGCCTCATGTACTAGGAGGAGTGTGATCTTAGCTCTCTACTGAGAAATTTTATGTGTAGTTCTCTAGACTTACTATACTATGGCGTACTCATGTGCCTTTTGTTGTTGATGTTACTAATAAACAACTAAAAGACAACATGTGTCTTCAAGTCATTTCACCCATGTAACAATCTTCACTATCAAATAAATTATTGTGTAATCAAGGAAAACAATATTTTTTTCAACTTTAACAAACAAAAGTGCTTTGAAATTTGTGCCGATATGCATCATTTTGAAAATGATGATTTTGCCCATCACTTAGTTTTCTTTGATGAAGCAACATTTTATGTCAGTGGGAAAGTATACAAGTGCTATGTTCCCTTTTAGAGAAGAGAGAATCCCAAATTCACAGTGCAACACATGCCAGATTCCTCTAAGGTAAATTTGTTCTGTGCTATGTCCAGAAAGAAAAGCCTAAGGAGTCACAAATAGAACATCTGCGACTGTTTCTAACAAAACTTAAAATAACCCCATATAATTCTGTTACATGTGATATATAATAGTACACTGTTCTTGATTTATAGTGCTTTGAAACTATATACTTTTTTATGAATCACCTCGTATATATGCCACAAGGAAATATTTTTAACCAAATATTATAATATCTCTTTAAAAACACGAAAATATATGACAAATAAAAAAAAGTGTGAGTGGCGCATGAACAATAATATCCAGTTCTAGAAATTCTTCTCTACAAATATAGATATAACAGTAATAATTTATGTATAATGAAAGGCAAAATCAAAAGTATCGAGATAACACTTAACTAATTAAAATTAAATCTTGCAAATTTTAAGAAAACAGAATGCTTAAAAAATAGCTTTATAATGCTATAAAATAAGTGGTACAGATATATAAAAAAATATTATCTTAACACATTGCGTTCCACAGTCAAGTGGTAATATTTCAAGTTTTTTTTAAAAAATTCGTATTCATTTGGCATGAAATATTTTGTTCGATGCTTGATTCGGTTAGATTGCTTTAAGTTTCATTAGTTTTTAGTTTAGGAGCTCAATTCTCAGTTTAGACACAAATGAGCGTCGTGACTCTTTGAAGTATTTTAATATTTTATATCTGCCAAAAACAGGCTTAAAATTTAATGTTTAGATTAGTCACACACGGGAGTCGTGACGCTTACATATTTTATATTTGAATAAAACAAGCTTAAAAATTATTTCCTTACAGGCTGCAACATCAGACAATTCTATAATATATATTATAGCGCCACTCAGAACTAACATTGTGACTATGAAGATGAAAACGCTCATCACACATATGTGGCCTCACATGATTCATGACATGGATCTCAGGTAATGCTATCAATGCGCACATGTATGTGACGTAGCACCCAATGTTTTTATTTTTAAAAAAATCATTGTGGCTATGTATGCATGATCTGCGTATCCTCCAAAACAAAAGTGGCCGAATCAACTAAATTTTGTGCACTTTTTATACAAGACATGAAAAAGAATACTGCCAACTATGAAAAGTTTAAAAATTAATTAAATATTCAATTAATTAGAAGTTATCCAAAATTTCTCTTTTTTTCAATAACTTTAATGAACATTATTCCAGAAGAAATGGTTTTAAACCATTTTGAACTTTTAAATTTTACCATTTCAATAGTATTGATTCCATTTCTATGCAATATTTCTTTCAATTGTTATTAATTAAAAAAAAATTAAATGGATTAAAATTTATGTTAACTTTGAACTACTCTACCATTGTTCTTTAAAATTTCAGTTTTAATCTTTTTACCTGTCTATCGTTGTTGCATTGATTTGACAATGCGTAAAAGCAGGAACCCTGACTTGAAGCGGACATAAGTTAATCCCTCAAATGGAGGAAATAAAATTAAAACTCTTGAGAGCAAATTAAATACTTGTTTGACCACAGTAGCGGCTACAGTCTTTGAGAAATCAATCAATATTTTGCCTTTTATCTATAGAAATTCTTATGGAAATTATTTCAAAATGTTTAAACCATATTCAAATTAAAAATTCTGACTTTTCAATGATACCAATTTCACTTTTGTGAAAATTTTCTTTCAATTTTTATTAATTATTTAGAAAATTTAACACAGATGATTTTGAAATAAGAAACTTTATAAATATTCCTTTGATGAACAACGTTAAGACTTTGAACTATTTTAACACATTTTTTTCTCTTTTAGTCTAATACACATTGCTTGAAGAGGACCATATATATTATTATATTTTATTCAAAAGTTGTTTCTAAGGTAAAAATAGTATAAATGACAAGATTTTTTTTATCTCGGATAACACCGGGTATATTAACTAGTTTAATATTAAGTGCTTTGCATTCTATAGCTTGAAGTCATTCTTGGAATATTGTCATAACTAAAATACATTATGTACTTTCGTCATCATTATACTTTACGAAGATAGGTACATGAACTAACAAGAATTATAATGTTACAACATATTCATAAAAGATAGAAAAGGAATTTCCATGTACTATATTTAATTTTATCTTTGAAATTAATGAAAAGGAAGAAATTTCGAGATAAAAATACAAATTGACAATTATTCATTAGGCAATAATAAAAAATGAAATAAAAAAGCATAAGAAAAATCCATTATTTACCAGATTTTCTGAATCAGGATAAAAAAAATATAAATTCCGAATTCTACTTATTCCTTCATATGGATGAAAATAATCAAAGGTTATTAAAATAGTAATGATGTAGAAGGAAATAGAAAGCTAACAAAATTTCTTTAAAGTGCAATTTATTCAATAAATAACTTAAAATATGAAGAAGTTTTACATATTCACTTTAAGAACAAAACATTTTTATATGTCCATTTTCTGTAGTAAATAAAATTATTTAATGAAAAACCAATTTTTTTTTTATTTACTTTCGAAAATAATCTTTCTTTTAAGGTTACAAAATGTTTGTGCTTCTATTTCGAAAGTCATATTAAAATGTAAAATTTTTATCAAACTCCTTTATTCTTCTGTTATTTCATATTGCTCCTCATTCAAGTGTAGAATTTTATCTGTTTTCTAGACTGAATCGGAGTTATTCCCGGGATTTAACAAAAGAGCCTTTCTTGAGTTAACTTTTCCAAATAGAAAAATTCACTTTTCAGTAATATTATCATAATTATTGCCAAAATCAATTTATAATTTTAAAATTTCTGTTATATGCCTTTATTATTTTATTACTTAAAATAATTTTTATAAAATATATTACTATGAAATAATATATTTATTATTATATATTAATATTAATTTATAATTTATTTTTAAATATTTTTATAATAATAAACATGTTCATTTATAAAAATAAAAGTTTAAAATTTTATTGAACTGATATCGATTGGATTGATTCAAAATTATTATTTAGCTATTAAAAGATGATTTTAATAAGTTCAAATTTTATTGCCTTAATTCAAATAAAAAAATTAAAATTTTAAATAAAAAATAAAATTAAAAAAAAGTTTTTTGTTTAATTTTTTCCTTCGAATATCAGTTATTTTTAAAGACGTTTATTCCAGTGATATTAGCCATATCAGAAAATGCCATCTGTGTAAATAGCCGATTTAAAATATGTGGAAAATATTTCCAAGCGAATTTCTAGTCCAAGCGAATACTGACTAAGATTCCTAGATTTTTTCAACAGGCTATTTATTAATAACTGCAAAACTTTAAAGAAATGCGGAGAAATAGAAAAAAAAAGACTTTTGTCACACTTAATCAGCAGTTTGGCAATAAAAATGAAACATATTTTTCATTTACACAATTGAGGTGGTAAATTTAACCCATCTAGGGAAAATGAGTATAAATATTTTTCAGTAGTATTCTTGCGAGTGGAGAAAGTTTTACAGCACGATTAAATTCAAGTAATTCTTTTAAGATCTTAAAAGCACTTTAAATGCATAATGTTATCATATAAAAGATGTTGATGTTATATTTTACTCCAAGTAGTATTAAGTTTGAAAATTTGATTTGAAATGTTTTGATTGTGCTTCATTGTACTCTTTTAACAAATAAAAAAGAGCTTCTTAAACTTTTCACTTCCGAGCCATCGAGTTAATGGGTTAAAGTATAACATAAGACAGCAATCATAAAAGAAAGAAGACTATATAGATTCTATCCTTTACTTACTCCAGAATCACTTAAAAAATTTATGTGCCTATAAATAGTTGACTCCTCATTTAGACAGACAAGTCCGAGCTAACTAACTTAATTTACAATCGGCATTTATATATACAATATAAATGATTAAAAAATAGTGGTAATGCACAAAGTACAAAACAGTACGATTTTGCTAAAATAGTGGTAAGAATGTTGTGCAGCCACTTGCCCTTTAGCAACGAATGGCTCATGAGATCTAATTGACAGCTGAAAATTTACTTGCTTTTCCGTCAAACAAAACACAAATATAAATTAGTTTTGCTTCAATATCTTCAAGTAAAGCAATCACTAACTGAAGTTGAAACATGTTGCAAATATGGCTCAGTGGTGATTAATTCCGGATTGCATTTTCAATTATTTATTTTTATTATAATATTGCATAAAACTATATATACCATCGTCATTAAAAGAATTACTATGGGAGCAAATTATGAAGATACTCCGGCACCTTCCATCCAATCGCTTTCGTAGCCTGCCACACAAGTAACACCATATTTGTATTTCTTTAAAAGATTATCAGTGGTGCCATCTAGAGAATCTCTCTAAAAGACACGCAATTACGTCATCGGAAGGAGCAAAAATCTGAAGACAAACCAAATTTTCTTCTCAAGATTGGTTCCCTACTAAAACATTCCAATATTGGTTTGGCTATAGTATTTGCACAGATACATAGAAGGTACCTGTTGTGTGTGTGTGAGAGAGAGAGAGAGAGAGAGAAATAGAGTAACATAATTTTGCAGATGCAAAAACAAAAAGAAGACACTTTTGGAATGAATTTCAATTTATTTTTCCACTGGAGGGTGTAATTTGTATGTACCAGGGGGTGGGGCAAAGATTAAAAAAAAAAAAACACGCGTCTGTTTATATTGCGACACAAAGGCAAAGTGTCTCAAGTTTCTCCTTAACGCTTTTTCTAAGAGATTCTGAGATTCTGATAGGGATTTCCATTCCACCGCCGGAACTTACGATATTGCAATAGTCAGCAATTTTTTGAAAGTGTATGTAGGAGTAATTAAATAAAAGAGTGGAATTTGGATCAGGAAATAAGAGAAAATTCTAGAATAAAGTAATATGGGCTAATTTTTTAAAAAAGTAATTAATTAGGATTTAAATTAAATCAACAGTCTCATTATATGTAAATATATATACTTTAAGTAAAGAAGGCTTTCTCAAAACACCATATAATTAAAAATATTTGCACACTTTCAGATTTACAAAGTTGTCATAATTTGTCCAGAAAGTATGATCTAATTATCCTTGAATTTCTATCAGTAAAGAATATACTTCAATTCATGTTTATCTCTGAAGGCTCG
The DNA here is from genome assembly GCA_026543865.1 of Argiope aurantia. Classification (NCBI taxonomy): domain Eukaryota; kingdom Metazoa; phylum Arthropoda; class Arachnida; order Araneae; family Araneidae; genus Argiope; species Argiope aurantia. The sequence continues at coordinate 123,372 of JAPMOR010029808.1, forward strand.
ACCAAGAGGGCATTTAAAGGGCTGACTAGAAATTGATGAAAATTATTTGGATTTGCATTGTTTCATACAAAGCCAATAATATCTTGCAAATTCCGCCAGTGGTTCTGTTTCATGTGCATAATATTTGTATGCATTTTCGTAAAAATAGTGCAAATATTCGAAAAAATAAAAAGAATTTCACTTGTTTTTTATTTATAAAATACAGGTTTTCTTTCAACTTATATGAAACTTAATACGAGACAATACACCACTGTGGCATTATATTAAATTTACATTAAATGGTTTGAATATTGGAAGAAATATGAACATATACTTTTTAAATACTCATTTTTCCTTCCCTAAATTCGAAGTTAAATATACAGAAAAATTAACATAAAAATTCCAGTTAAATATCACTAAAGTATAGAAAGATATATGTATACATTGTGACAAACTGAGATTTCAGTAGCTTTCGAAGAGAATCTAAATGTCGAGATGTTTGCACAAATGAGTATCCTTTAATCATAAATTTTTGAATAATTATATCAAATTATATAAAGTTTAGAATTTTGTTCACTACTCAAGCATAATAAATTAAGTGCATAATTTAAATTGAAATAAATTATTCAATTCAATTCTTAATTCATTATGAATAATTATAAATGTTATTACATTATTCACATTATTTCCATAAACATTATCCTTATGTAAAATTATATTAATTAAGTCATTCGAAGCATAAAGACACCTTTATGTTTTTGCTTAATGTGTCATTTATTAATATGAAGAGAGGCCCCTTTTTCAGCTGTAACTGTTATTATTCTAGTAGGAAAACTATCCATTTAGTTTCTGGACTCTTTCTGAAAGAATTGTACTCCATTCTTCTAAAAGATTACTCGTTATATTCTGTCACTGAATTGGATGTTGTAACTTGATTCAAACGTGTTAATATTTGATTATTTCATATATATTCTATGAGATTAAGATCTGGTGACAGACCAGTTTAAATCCTCAATATCCATTATAGCTAAAGCAGCTCTCCATGCTGTGACGTCTCTTAAGAACAAATAATACCCAACAATCTTTTAGTACAATATGTTTTAATAAGTAATTAATTGCACACATCGCAGGTACACATATATAAAAGATATACGGTTATTTCAGCATTAAGTGGACCGTTTGTTAACAATTTTCTGAGGCCATATTCCACGAAACACATTACACACATCGTCTTACCACATATCCTCAAGTCACTCCATCACCACTTTTCTCGTTCTGGTCTTTTTCGAGTTCGTACATAGAGGGCGCTAGTCTACAATACCTTGTATTTTGTCTACGATCATGTTGAAACAAGATTGGATTTTCTACGAATTGTAACATAAACGTGCCTAAATTATATCTTTCGTATCAAATTACACAACGTTATAATTCCAGTGTTTATGCAAATAATGTGATTAAGTTAATAATATTTATTGTTATTTATAATGCTTAATTTATTATAATTTAATTTAACTCTTTATTTATAAATATATATCAATAATTAGCATATTTTTAACTTTTATACAATTTAATATTATTAAGAAAACACTCATCAACTCAACTAAAACTAATTCTCAACTGAAAACACTCTCAACTGAAACTAATTTTTTTTTTTTTTTTTTTTGTAAAACAGATATCTTTTTGAATTTTCACATTTCTTATTTCACTTCGAAATTATTAAGGAAAATGCATGCAATTTTTTGCATTGCACTAAGAAAGGTTATTTATTATGGTTATTGGAGTATGTTAATAAAAACCGGCATTTTTAATTAAGAAGTATGCACTTTGAAGTTTTGAAAATAACAATCGTTCGTGGAGTTCACGGCCCTGCTCAAGGTCTGCAATCGTTATGGTACAGGGAAGAGGATAACACCTTTATTAGGGAATATCCAAGAACGTTTCAGAGACATCACTTACATTGGTTTCATTTCCCTATCAGGAATCTCCTCGTGCGATTTTCTCGTACGTATACTCAATGCAATTCCTTTTGTATTTAACTTCGTCATATTAGGGAAAAGGATGAATCCAATATATTCAAATATATATTTTGACTCATTAATCGATTGGATCGAAAATTTGATGTAGCTTTATAATTTCAGTGTTAAACAGTATACTAAATGCATTTTTCTTGCTTATTCCATTTTATTGGGTTTACGTATGCAAGGATAATTGGAATGACAGGCAGCTGAATGATTTTATCCAACATTAGATAAAAATCTATAATTTTAATTATAAAAACTATACGCCAAATTTCGCCAATCTAATTATTTGCTGGTTTGAGTTGGGGTGTCCTCAGGTCCGCCGGACAAACGTACTTCAAATTGAATTTGGGCTCATGACGTCACATTGTTTTTCATATGGTTTGCTTCTTACGTCTTTCAGAAACAGATAGAGAATATTCTACAAATGCTATTTCCAGATTAAGGGAGTTTTTAAATGTGAATATTTATCACCTCGGCATTCAAATTTTTTTACCATTAAGATACTTTCTCTTTGTGCTCGTCTAGTACGAAAAAGTAAAATGCCAAGAAGAGACACGATAAAAGTATATTTGTTATTTTGTAACAATCCTTATATAATTCTTTTGGAACATTATCAGATTCAAGATGTATTTTCCATGAATTACAGGGGTAAAGTAATCAATTTTAAAGGAATTATGCATATGATAATCCTAAGTATTGAAGAAATACAATAAAGATATTTTCTATATAACAATGAGAAACCTTTTACAAAATTTCTCTTGGATAAATTTTAAAGAATCGTCTGAAAACGGAAAGGAATAAAATGTTACTTAGAAGAACTAAAACCTGTCTGGAGGACATCTCAAAAGTATAAAAAGTGCCTTGAATAATAAGCTAAAAAATAAATATAAGTATCTGCAAGCATCTTTTCATAGAAATTTCCTTTTCATAAAGCATTTCAGTAGAAGGCGAGCCTTTTCGGTAACATACTGTTAACTTCAGCGGAAAGAATGTTAATAATACGCTGGTGAGCAGTCTGGGCGGACTTTTATTTCGAGGATAACGATGGCGGAAGACAAGGAAGAAATGGCTTTCGACAGATAAAATGATTCATACGTCTTCCCTTGCCTTCATGCCATCCTCATCTTTTAGCTAAGCAATTTATGTTGCAGTATATAAACTCACACTTTTCTTTCTCTTGAAGGTGGAAGATCTTTACACGACTCTGCTGAAATTGGACTACTTTCATTTTTATAACGACGAAAGTTTGGAATCTAGTTTTCTTCACTTCTAGAGTTTAGAAATTCTATATAAATGTATGTATGGTCCTGATGACAATATTGTAGAGTCTCGATTACCCGAACCTCTAACCAGCTAATCTCTTTAACGGAGCTGGCATTTAAAAAATATAGAAACGCTTTTCTTCCCTCTTTCTTCTTTTTTTAATGCTTTTTCGTATATGAATTATACAAAAAGAAAGAATTATAATGGTAGAAAAATTGGATCCGGGATCTCCATTTTTCAAATTTACCGAGCCAGAAATACGCATTTTTGGTATTATGTCCGTGAGCACGATTATTCAAAAACGCACTGAGCTAGAGCAGTGAAATTTGTAAATAATCTTAACATCAAATTTGCAGATTTTTAGCAAATTTTGGACAAAATTCGGCATAGGAAAATCTGTTGATCTTTTCCGTGCATGTGAACACAAATAATTCAAAAATATAAACAGTATGAATATAATGTGGTATACAGATTTAGCAACGAGTTTTAAACTTTGGAAAAACCTGTCAAAAGAGGTACCATTTGTCTACGCGCGTATGTGTCGCGTGTATGTGAAGGCGATAACTCAAAAAAGTAGCAATTTAAATTAATGGAATTGAGCATGCGATCTTACGTAATTTTTTATATCTGTGTCAAAGTTTGGATTTTATTATTAAAAAGAAAAATAAATACAAAATGCATATTCAATTCTTATTATTCTATTCCTACTATTAGTTCACACTCTCCCTATATATATTTATATATCTTGTTCAAATTTTCAATCATTAATAAAATACTTTTTATTCATCCACTCAATTTCAAATACATTTTTTTACAAACTTGTAGTGGATGACACTTGATGTTCATACAGTTTTTTCAAATATTAATTCATTAATTATTAAATTTAATTATTTTTTAATATTTTAAATAGAGTTTTAGCAGTTTGTAATGAGCAGTTTGAAATCAACAGGCAGTAGCTCAATCGGTCAAATGCAAGGATTTCAGTATTTTTCAAGTGAAGGTGAAGAATGGGAGTTCAATTATTGCGAAAGTAGGAATTGTCTTAATTTTTTATAATATATTACTTGTTTTATTTATAAATACTGAAAGATCTCAAACGTCCTTTCAACGAGACTTCAGCGATCGCCCAATCACTGGATATCATTGAAACATTTTATCTGCTTTTACTTACATGTAATTGATTGAATACCCTCGGAGCGTGTTTCCTTCGTTAGAACATTCGATCAGATGGGTTTGAGGGACAAGTAAGTTTTCTGAGAACTCTGAAAGAATGATGAGACTACATTTACTTAAAAACCATAAATAAAGCGGTGTCCTCTTTTGAACATCATTCCCTTAAGCATACGTGCTGTCATTGCGGCTTTTGAAGGAGTAAGGAGTTCCTACAATTATATTCATATCTTTGAAAGAGAAAAATTTTGCTTTCTGACATTGATTTATTTATTGAAAATGATTGTAGGAACCAAACCGATATATTACCAAGAATAAAATGCGAGATGCTACTTTCCTATCAACCTGCGTCCACTATATTTTCAGGAGATACATAGGTGGTAAAAAGGAGACAGAAGATCCCAGGTAGTCTAAAAACAGGAGAAAGTCGAGGGGAGAACATTCCCAATGGTTTAATAAAGCATTTGGACATTTAAAAGTTGGAATTGAAATCGATTTGTATGTTTATTATCCAGAGCTGCTTTTTCCACACTCAAGGAATTATTTACAAAAATTATAGTTGCCATTAAACAACACTTCAACTAGACATGTTCTACGACCAGCTGTTCTCTTAAAATCTTTATACTGAAAATAATTGGCAATCCTTCAGATTATGAATGTTTGATCCAACATTTGACGATTTAAGTAGATCAGTTAATAAAGGCAAAAAAAAAAAATGCATTTGTTGCCGCAGGAGTCGTAATATTCTCCTGTTCTAATTAATTCAATAAATGAATAATAATAGCAAGCTGCTTGATCTATACAAACATATAGCGTGTTATGAAGTGTGAGAGTTTCTTTGACTCGGATGTAAAGGACCGGCAACCACCAGAACATCTTCTAACGAGAATGTTCGACATTTGATATTGGAAGCTCAACGGTCGGAGTCCCGCCATACGGTGCTTTAAACAATCTAATGTGCAATGTTGGAAATTATGCTTTGCATCATATAGCGCAGATATTAGTAGATTCCCACGGATGCACTGCATTAACTTAATGTTATCGGCTGCACGAGTGTGTGGGGGAGGGGGGGGTGTTCTCGTTTTCTTCCAAAACAAACCATATGGCATCCACCTCCCCAAAAAATTCGTCAGGAAGGCAACTTATCCCTCCATATAATGGAACAAAATTCAGATTTCTACTTCAGATAATACCTAAATGCTCCTAGATCGCTTTGACCAAGAGAATTGTAACACTTTTTTTGTTCGCGTAACCTTGACCTATGAACTAGATTAGTTAAACTAGATCAGATAGGATAAGTCAGAATAGTAATAGTTTTTGATGATTACGTGAGACTTCTGGTGATGAACTTGAAATATAATGAATTTTAAAAAAAGGAATAATAATAATAATTTTAAAAGAGCACGCTTTTATCATGTGCTAAATTATAGAAAATGCCTTGTCTAGGGGTAGCGCATCTTTTCCATGATCTGGGCATCGAATCCCAGTTCCGGCAAGGTTGTTCTTCATCTGTGTTCTATCTGTGAGGTGTGCGAACGTGTCCCTCTATAAAAAGGGGTTTTGCAAGCGAATGTGTGAGTTTCATCTTCATATGAGCTAGAAGTCAGACTTCTGCCCTCCGGTGCACAGGGGTCTTTACCCTCAGAAGCTGCTGCACCCATTTTCCGTGGTAACGCGAGCACGTCATCACTGAAAAAAATTATTTTTCTTGAAAAAATTGGATTTTTTTTTTGAAAATCAAAATTTTATAACTGAAATTAATTTATGCAAATATAGATTATTCAATTTATAATTCATGATTCAAATAAATTAAAAAAACATTTTTCATTTCCTATATAAATACAATAAAATAAATTAAATAGTTGTATTTATCTTCAAAATTATAGCAACAGTAAAATTTATATTCTGGTTTTGGAAACTGAATATTTTATGAATTTACCTGGTGTAGATTGTGAACAATATTTTGTCAGTGTTTTGATGAAGTAAACATTTTTGCTTTATGAAAACTATGACCTTATCTTGCTCCAAGAATCGACCACGAATTTAAGACATGTTTAGGAAAGAAGAATAGTAATATCATCACAATGGAGATTTTTCTTGTTTCTTATAGGAAATAAATGGGCCTGTCTAGACGGACTGTTATTCTATTAAAACTATCCGAATCAGATGCTATTCTATAAATAAGATCTGATTATCACATATAAACTAAATAATGTTATAATAGAAAAACTCATACACTAGCAAAGTGCTTAAGAAATAAAAAAATATTATTTGCAGTAACTTTAACTATTAATAAATATTAACATTAGAAGTTGTGTTCCCTTACAGTGGAATCTTCTTTATCTATAACGTTCACGAACTTTTAAATAGAAACTAATCACTAAAAGCAGAGTGAAACAAATAGCGATCGACTAGCAGAAAAAAAAATGCAATGCCAAATACAAATTAAAAAGAAATGTTGAAAGAAAATATTAGCAACATCAATTTCGTCCGTTAGAGGAAAATATAATGGTTCAGCATAAATACTAAAGTTTTATTCGCTCACTAATAAATAAGTCATTTTAAACATAAAAAAGAACTTTGATAATTTGCTTGACATCAAAAGAGAAGTTGGGATTGGCGCACACGATAATGAAGCAGATAAATGGGCGGGATATTATAAATTCCTCCCAGAGCTATAGACGTCGATGGAAGATTATACAGGCGGATGATTGCGACCTGAGAAGCCTCTTTCGGAGTCTTAATGGGTAAAACGATAACGCTGAATTTTTCTGAAATTCAATAAATCTTATCAAGATTCTTTTCTAATTTTTTTATTTGTAATACATGAAACATTATATCCACACCAAATGGTCAATTATAATCAACAAGTAGAGAGCATCCATTGAAAAGCAAAGCATCCAAATGTCATATGACATATATTGCTATGTCTGGAATCGCCATCTGTAAGTATTTTCGATAATACCTGCATTATAATCGTAACAAAATTCGAATATTAATTGGTACAAATGTACTGAGTAATTTGTGATGAAAATTTAATTCATATTAATTCCTTGTGCATTAGTTATTCAAACCGGATAAACATTTTGGAGTGCCTGTTAGATTGAGGACTGTAATTACTATAACTCAGAAGTACTAACTCATTGCTAACAACTTAATAACCAATTTAGAATGCAAAATAAGTTGCGGATTTTATTGTATTACTAATCCATGCACTGGATAACAATTTAAGAACACTTTTATATCCCAAATTAAATAAAAATGTACAGTTCATTGTATAGCTTTCAGAAGTAAAATATTTCAATAAATTTCAATGCTCTTCTTTCTTAAAAGTGCTTCCTCAGATGTACAGTCGTAACATGTTTCACTAAAAGTGAACTAGATTGAATAGCTCATTCGCCTATTGTGGCAAAATGTTATTTCTTGGAAGTGTTTTTCATAACTCTCTTGATCATAATTCTTACAATTTCAGGTAAAGGATTTTTGGCCCACATTATACTTTTCAAGATGAAAATTATTAAAATTCTCTGAAGCCCACTCTGCATAACCATATCCTTGCATGAAATGGGTAAGACATACTCGCTTCAATATTCTCCAGAAATGTTATCATATTCTTCAGTGATACAGTCTAATCTGATGAGATTGGTTGTACTGGCAGAAGATGTACAGTCGTCAGCAATAACAGCAACGATAAAAAAGGAACACTTCTATAACTTTTTTTTATTAACTCATTTTCACAAATTTGGTGTTGATGGAAATAACTTCAGAGGACAGGTTTACTCCAAACAACAATCTGATTAGAAAAATTAATTAACATAGTTAATTTACTTCGTTAATCAGATTATTAACAATATAGTAGTAATTAATATAACTGCTATAAAATGCTGCTAATTTTGCTACTAATTAACATAATTAATTAACTACTGTTTCAAAATTTTTCTCATTACACTTATATATATATATATATTGCTGAATTGATTTGCCGTCGTAACTTCATGAAATTTATGGTATTATGACAATTTCGAAATTTGTAGTGTTTTGAAAAACGACATTTCAAAATATATTAAATAAGTCTCATGTACTGTCAGCGATATCTCGGAAATTATTATATATTTAAAAAAAAAATTTCGGTTACTTAAAATAAAATATGGTATTTCATAAAAAAATGATGCAGATATATACAAATTTAATATTTTTATGAATTTTTAAAGATGAATATAGAAAAAAAAGTATTGTAACATAGAATATTTTTGCATGGGAGCAAATCTTACATGTTAAAATGGCGGATTTAAAAAATTGTGCACATACACCAAATAGTTTTCGAAATATTCCTAAAAATCGTAAAATTTGCATAGTTGATTTGCAATGTCCTCTTTTTGATTGACCGTGTATTTAGCTTATTGGTATTTATAGATCTACTCTTCATGAAGCATGGACTTTAACAATCATTATAATATCGCATTTAATTATCAAATCAGTCGATTTTAACTTAACACAAATTTTGGTTTCTTTAAAAAAGCTATGTTTTTCTTCCACTCAGATGATATAAAATTTGATTGTAGACAGTTTTACTGAAGGAATTTTTTAATTAATTTTTACTCTTTATCGGCAGTTATCGTTTGCAAGTAAATGAAATAGAGATTCAAGATCATTTTATAAATTAATTAATGATAAAATAAAGAAACTAATTCGTACTCATTATTTATATACTCAGTGGCTTATTGTTGAGCATTCATTCATTAATTTTCTTAATTAGGAGGAGAGTGTTTTGAAAATATCCGTAAAATGCTTTGCTCTGAATTAGAAATATTCCCCACTTCCGTTCATGAATAAACATAAATAACATAAACTTCTATCTCCAGAAATTGTAGCATAACAATGAGCTTGACTCAATTCATTTGCATTTATTTGTCTTGATTGCATCAGCCGTTGCATAATAGAAAGAATGTCCATCTCTCTGTCATTCTTACAGTAGCTCTTTATAATACTAATTTTTTAATGGTTCAATGAGCTGTTTTCGCAAGCTTCATCCCGCAGTTTATAGACAACAAGCCAGTCTATAATATGAGCATAACATAAATTTGAAATATAAATATTAAAAAAGACTTAAAAGTATCATGCAGTCCATCAAGAATTTTCAGCGAACTCACGATTTTAAACTCCACAATTTTTCCTATGCTATAAAATATACTTCTATTAAGCTTTGTTTATTGCATTCAATCCAGTATACAGTTTAAATCCTTCTTTTTAACTAATCGAATCAAAAGTTTGATAAAGAATAATATGAATGTTATAATTATTGTAATTATCTTCTAATAGAGTTGGAATATTAAAATTTGACGCAGGTATATAGTCTGATGACTAAGCCTCCTATACAAAATTTCATGTATTTTTCCTTTTCAATACAACCTTTTTAAAATTTATTTTGTTCGCACACATTTTAGTTGTAAGAGCGATTATTTTTAGACGACTTCATTTAAAACTTCATTGAAATTAATGTGCTTGATGTAAAAAAAAAATCCTTTTGAAACTTTTATCTTAGTTGCTTGCAGAGAGGCAGATGTAATTCAAATATGTCTTCTTTTCGGACGCAGAGTTGTCAGAAGTGTAATTATTCTCTGAAATCTAATGATAAATTTCTTTGAAGATTATAGCTCTTTGCCCTGTTGGATTCGCTTATGGACAAGTGAAAAATATTTATCCCAAACATTGTTTAATCAATATATAAATATTGCCGCATTGAAGAAAGACAGTCGAATCTCCATGGCCGAATGGTCATGGCACTGGTCTCGTGATCAAGAGACCTGGGTTCGAATCCCGCTAGAGACAATGCGATTAATAGTATATGTAAATACTTGATTTTATGTTTTCTTTTATTTCATGTTCTAGAAGATACTGGGCATTTCTTTAGTTTACCAGACAAGTGTTCTGGACTTTTCTTACTGTCTCCAGAAGAGTATTCTGGAACTTTCTCTGCTTGAATAAAAGCAGAAGATTTGTCAGTTACAGCATTCTCAGTTCTGAGTTCAGTTAATAAATTGGTTCAGTTCTACCTCTTGTGTGTGTGTGTGTGTGTGTGTGTGTGTGTGTGTGTGTGTGTGTGTGTGTGTGTGTGTGTGTGCCATTGAGTTCTATAATATAGTTCTACGTGACAATATTATCCTCACGCAATAAGGGATACCAGTTAATGTAGAATTTTATCCATCTAAATAAATTTCATATCCATAATACCTTCGTAATTTAAAATTCTATTATAATAGTATTAAAAGATAAATCTTTAAAATGTTTAATATTTACTTCAAACATGAAATTATTAATTATTTTATGTGAAAATCATCCGCATAACATCTTTATTATAATAAGGTACTCGTTTAAAATTTAATAAATCTTCTATACGATTAACAATCGTTTCCGCTTGAAAACAAAAATCCCTCCTTTTAATAAAGGCCGATAATTTCATTAGCTTAAAATAGTATATTTACTGTATTCGTATCTCATCAATCAAAGGTTTATAAAAAAAGTTGGTTAAAAAACGTATTTCATTTGCCATAAAAATTAAGATGCCTGTTAATTTTTTAAGGCGTTAAATGGTTTTATCTGAAGTAGGACAAAAATTGTAAAATGCTAGACTTAGGTTGGATAGCTGTCAATGTAAATGTTTTAACAATCCCTGGAAACTGTGCTGTATGGATGGCAATTTTTAAATTGAAATATTCTCTACGCTAGTCATTTTTTGGATTGATGAGTTTTGAACTGATTGTTTCCATGAAGATAACTTGAGATATAAAGAAAAATGTGAATTTCTTATTATTATCATCTCTCGTAAATGTACAGGAAAATAAGGATCTCGTGGTTTGTTATCACTAAGGTTTTCCGTAAGCACTCTTTCTTAACAGATGCATAGAATATTTGTTTTCTTCTTAAATTAGGCTTGCATTACAATTACATACAATATTTAAAAACTGTTACCCGTTATTGAAGTATGTTAATCTTCCAGAAAGCTTACGCATACAAATGTGAGCACAGAATTTTATTTTCATTTTTGGTATCCTCCCACTTATCTTGAACAAATTTCAATTTCCATCTTTATAAAATTGAAGTTGCAATTATTGGCCAATCAAAATGAACAAAGTTAAACATGATTAGCAAGATTCTTTCAAAGCATGGCCAATGGCGGATCTACTAATAGACAAATTTTGATTATGAATAGTTCTTCTGTATTGATAAAATGTGCATTACTGAAACAAATGCTTTCATCTAACTTTGCTTTGATTCTCCCTAAATTTTAGAATAAACATATCTCTGCAAATGTTGGAGATAGAAATATGAAACTTTGTGTGCGTATAGATAGATTGAATGAAAGAGAAACATTTTACTAACTGATAGTTTTGCACTATGAGCGATGTATAAAAATTATTTCCTTAAAATTTTTACTATCAATCTCCACAGAAGAGAAAATGTTTTCATGAAATAAATTTTCCACATTATTTAATGAAGTTTTGGAAATAAAAGTATTCCATGAATTCTAAATTCTTGAAAAGAAGAATATGACTTGAAAATCTGTATATATAAAATGGGTGGCACATAAATCGAGATTATTACTATTTAATAGTCGAATAGCAACAGTCAAAAATAAGCAAAACATCATACGAATTCCAGAGTGTTTCATTCTCTGAACATTTTTGAAGCTGTACTGAATCAAATGCTTCGTTTAGACAATTAATGGGGCTTCAAAATATTATTAGATATTTTATGGAAATAGTTCACCACGTTACCACATTGTCATGGGAAAGAAGATGTGAAAGAAATTAAAAAATAGGCTTCAAACAAAAAGTTCAATCAAGTGCAAAAGTAGGCTTAACCATTGCCAATTAAGACATAAGATCAATACACGGTTTCTCGCCAAGCACATCAAAATGGTGCCAATCCTCAAAAAGTACTAAAAGTCTGCAATCCTAGGTGTATATCAGAAATAATAAAAAACGGCTTTTAAAGTTGCAATAAAAAATTGTCACATTTAAAATAGGTCAGAAATCATTCCAAAATTTTTCAATTTTTGCGCACGTTTTGGTACTTGAGTCCAGCCGTATTTGTTATGATTTGCCTACGGAAATTGATACTCATATCTTCTAAAAGAATTATCCTATAAAAATTCTTTTGTATTAGTTGAAAACTAAAAAAAAAAACCCTTTTTACTGATATAAATTTTATTTTCTTACAATTTTTCATTTAACTTTAAAGGTATATTTAATTCAGGTTGATACACTATCTGAAACAATGTTTTTAAATGCTATGATGGAATTCAAACTCTCCATCAAGTCATTCAAGCATGCACTATTGTAAATCATTAAATCAGCGGTGGGATTATCATTTTCGCTTTTATTTCGTAATATATACGGTTTGTAATATGAAGTAAACTACTTTAATTGAATTCATGTATTTAAGTCATATCAAATTACAAGGTGAAATGTTTTTTAAAGAAATGCATTTCATATTAATAATTAACAGCCTAAAGACTCAATAATCTTGGAGAACAAACTAGTCGCCAAAGGCGACTGGTAAAATTTAAAAAGTCTAATTTCCTTTGCTAAGAGAGCGTAGGAAAGAAAGGCGAAATGAGAAGGTCAGGGCGGTAGATATCCCGAGCACATTACCATGTAATGAAGCTAAAAACAAAAAATATAGTTAAAAATACCTTATAACTTGATGATAAATGAGCAACAAATTAAGCTGAAGCTTTGAAAATACTATGAAAAAATTAAACAGTCAGTACAATACGTCAACCCTACATACCAAAAATAACTCACAACGTACCTTGGAAGTCTTCGTTGCCATTAGAAGTCATTGTCTGTTTGAAAATGAAATCTGTGTTTGCCCTGGTTTAAATTCAAAAAGAAGTAATGCATTGATCACTAATAGGGTTATTTCTATGGATTCCTTACAAGAATAAAATGCAAATAATATTATGCTACAAAATGCAGATTTGATTTCCGATTACTAAAGTAAAAAAAAAGTGCGTAAGTTTGTTTTAAAAAAAAATCGGAAGGACGGCACTGATTTTCGGATATTTCGTGAAAAAAAAATTGTT
>JAPMOR010029808.1:141892-173458 GCA_026543865.1 Argiope aurantia
AAGTCAGAAGAACGACAGGTAACTCTAAAAAAATCGCATTCATATTTGGATTGATACCGTTTGCCAAAGGAATAATCGGCACCTCTCCGTAGGCGACTGGCAAATGTATTACTCATCGTCGGAGCTGCAAACAATGTTTCAAAGGGATTTTCTAGCAGAATGACTCTTTGAAAATGATATAATTTTTACAGCTGTGTCAAAGAAACGGTTTGTCGGGGAGTAAACAAGTCGGAAATAGTATCGCTGCTGGCAACTGCCTGCGAAAAAGAACTCAAAAACGTCAGTGTCAACAGCAACGAGGTGCCAGATATTCTTGGTGTTTTGGCTCGTAAAATATTCACGTGTGTTTAGTTATCGATTTTATTTCTTGCGAAGACTTTTAGGAGACGTGGGATAGATTCTATAGGGAGCAAAAGGAATTTAAAAAACAGATAGTATTGGAATCAGGCATCTAGTTAATATTTCAGTTAGTAAAATGAACGCATTTGAAATGACTTATGATATTTTTGAATAAAGTCGATTTCAGTCTTGTGTTTGCTGTTAAAATTTAGCCAGTTGAATTACATATAACATAATTTTTACTTCGCGTGCATGCAGTATAGAAAAAGTATAGCAATCGACAAAAAATTTGAACTCGAGATTTTTACGTTTTAGACCTCCTTGATTCGAAAAACACATTTTTGGAAAATGTCCATCCGTCTGTCTGTGACAATGGTAAATCAAAAACGCTTTGAGCTAGACGGTTGAAATTTGGCATTCGATCTTTACATCAAATTTGTTGATTTTTTTACAATCAAATTTTGAATAAAATCTATTCAGGAAAAGTCTGTCCATGCAGATGTTCGAATACAAGCTAACTCGATCATCACAAACCGAAAAGTGCTAGATGAATAAAATTCACTTTTCAGTCGGAAATAGTGTCATCCATACCTATAAAAGTTCCTCCAAAACTTGCAAAATATTGACTGTGTGCCAGTCTGTCCTTTAAGAAACATGTAAGCGCTATAATTCAAAAACGCAATGACTTAAATATTTCGAATTTCGCACGGGATTTTGTAACTACAAGTACAGTCTTGTGTCAAATTTTTATTTCAATCGGGTGGAAAGAACGCATCTCAAACCAAATTCGACCTTCAGATGCTATTAACCGCATCTCAGGGATTAATCGCCGAATGTCTCGCTAAGAATGCATGACAAATTCAGTAAAAATGGTAAATTCACACCGAAAGTTAATATTTCGTAACTATTGTAAAGCCATGTAAGGCGTTATCTAGCCTGACAAGTTAATTAGAAGGTATGCGAGATACGTATTTTGGAGACCACTCACGCTGCTTTTAAAAGTTTATAAAAAGAATTCATTCGTTTCAATATATGAAGTATGACCTATACTTTAAAAAAATTAGTAGAAATTCTGTGAAAATGATGATTAATTGATAAATGATTCGGTTGTGATAAGAATATTATATCTGAAGTAAATGATTGAATTAAATGAAATCATAATTATTAAACTCTGCACGATAATATTTACGGGCTGTCATGCATGTTGAAAAACATCTTGTAGAATGTTCTAAAAGGCAGATCGTTAGAGCTTAGAGCTACTAAATTCGGTATGTAATTACTTCTTGACTAGCAGATAATACTAAAAATATGACATTTAAAAATTTTAATTAAAAATGTATCAAAACTTTTAATTATTATTTTCAATAATTTGGGAAAACATATTTTCACTCAAAAATCAATTTTACATCAATTTAAAATTCATAAAAGTTTTTTTTAATCATACAAAGTTTATTTCCAAACAATTCTTCTCTCAAATTATAAACCATTTTCAAAAATAAATTTGAATTTATTAAAAAAAATATTTTGCGTTACTTTTTATTGGAGTTTTACTGATACGCGTGTAAGGATATGGTTTTTTTTTTCATACACATTGACGTTGTTGCAAAAGGCAAATTTGAAAAGGTAACTCCGAAATTAGTACCATGCTACCTTATTTGGATAAGCGGTTCTGATCTCCTATAATATTTTTTATTGTAGATGTTTTAAGGAAAAAAAAAGAATTGTTCACCTATATTTTCCCAATTAATTTGAAAATACTTTATTGAATTAACATGCAGTTTATCTAACATTTTCCATATTCTAATAGCTTTGATTGTTAACCTCGAAGTGGCACAGAATATCTTAAAATTTGTTACGCTTTATTAATATTTTTAAGTCAACTTTGTTACAGTTTTCTTTGTAAGATTCAAGATAAATTCTATTTCAATGTGTGTCTCAAAGTGTCACATTACAACTGATATTGTCTTATTTTCGTGTAAATAAAAGATTTAATCAACCGCAGTTATCAGACTATAGATGAAATTCTGAACTATAAACATATCAGTGTTCATAATGCCTGATGATTTTGTGTCTTTGTAATAATCTCTCTATTCGAATATGGTCTGATGTGTTGATTTTGTCAGTTTGAACGTATTGACGATTAAAGAATAATATCAGATTTTTGTTATATAAAAATAATTTTTCTTTTTATGCGAATATATATATATATATATATATACATATAGTCACGTAGATACTATAGAACACAATGACACACACACACACAAGAGGTAGAGCTAAACCAATTTATTAACTGAACTCAGAACTGAGAGAATCGAGAGAATACAGTAACTGACAAATCCTCTGCTTTTATATAAGCAGAGAAAGTTCCAGAATACTCTTCTGGAGACAGTAAGAAAAGCCCAGAACACTTGTCTGGTAAACTAAAGAAATGTCCAGTATCTTCTGGAACATGAAATAAAGGAAAACATGAAATGAAGGAATAAAGTATTTACATATACCATTAATCTCAGTGTCTCTATCGGGATTCGAACCCAGGTCTCTTGATCACAAGACCCGTGCCATGACCATTCGGCCATGGAAATTCGACAGACTTTCTTCAATGCGGCATTGCTCCCTCCTTAGAAGAACAGCGTCTCGATGTTATGACATTTTATTGTGTGGTTCTAGCTCTCGATCGAGTCACAGGGCCAGTATAAGTTGTCGTGTCTTCACGGTGAGTAGTCTCTTGAGAAATGTCTCTTTCCGGAACCTCCATTATTTTATAAGAATGTTGGTTGTCTTGTTCTTCTGGGTCATGGTATGGTTTCATGCGTAAAACGTGGACAACTTCTTTCGGTTTCAACCTTCTAGAATTAGGATCGAAATCGGCTACTTCATATGTGACGTCGGACAACCGCCTCAAGACTTGATAAGGGCCGAAGTACCTCTTGAGTAGCTTCTCAGAAAGCCCCTTTTTACGAACTGGAATAAAAATCCACACCAACTCCCCTGGTCCGTATGCCACCATCCGATGTTTGGAGTCATAATGCCGGCGATCTTTCTGCTGAGCCTCGAGAGTTCGTGCACGAGCTAATTGCCTCGATTCTTCTGCCTTATTGATCAGATGACTAACGTAATCGTCTTCTTGGCTGAACTCATTGGGGCCGAGAGGAAACATCGTATCCAACGGCGTTTCAGCTTCTCGCCCATGTAGGAGGTAGAAGGGCGTAAAACCTGTCGTGTCCTGCTTGGCAGTGTTGTAGGCGAGCGAATGTGACGAACGGCAATATCTGGTCCCAGTTCTTCTGTTCGACATCAACATACATAGAAAGCATATCTGCTAGCGTTTTGTTGAATCTTTCTGTAAGGCCATTTGTTTGCGGATGATAGGCTGTTGTCATTCGATGAGTGATATTGCACAGTCGATTAATATCGGATACCAGCTTGGATTGAAAAACTTGTCCACGGTCTTTAATGATAACTCGTGGAGCTCCATGCTTCAGGATTATGTCCTCTAGTAGGAATTTGGCAATTTGGGTAGCTTCCGCCGTCGGTAAAGCTCTGGTGATTGCGTACCGTGTCAAATAATCGGTGCATACTACAATCCATTTGTTGCCGTCGTCAGATTTTGGAAATCGTCCTAGCAGGTCGATTCCGACGCGATGGAAAGGAGCGGCAGCTGGTGGAATAGGAAAGAGATGACCTGGTGGCTTCTGAGGAATAGATTTTCTCCTTTGACATTCTCGGCAGTGCATCACATATCTTCGAACATTTCTGTACAAACCTGGTCAATGGAATCGCTTTCTTATTTTATCATAAGTCCTGGTGAATCCTAGATGTCCGGCGGTAGGGTCATCATGGAGAGATTCTAGAATACAGAACCGTAAATGCTTCGGGATCACTGGTAGAAATTTCTTTCCTGACGGATCAAAATTCTTCTTCTAGAGGACTCCTTCGACTACTTCAAAGTTTCCCAGCCTGCTTGCTTCGGTACTTTGTTGGTCTCTTATTATTCTTGCAAATTCTGGATCTTTCATCTGTTCTGAGAGATTAGTGAATAAAGTGGCCTCAATGGAGTCCCCAGACCATGAAGCATCGACTTTCAATGGGTTTCTGGACAGACTATCAGCATCTTTGTGTTTCCTTCCACTTTTGTACACCACTGATACGTCATATTCTTGGAGTCGCAGCGCCCATCTAGCGAGTCTTCCAGAGGGATCCTTCAGTCCTGTCAGCCAACACAGGGAATGATGGTTGGTGACGATCTTGAAAGCCTTTCCAAACAGATATGGCCGAAACTTAGTTATAGCCCATATGGCCGCAAGACATTCTCTTTCAGTTGTGGAATAGTTTTTCTCAGCCTTCGTCAGAGTCCGAGAGGCATAAGCTATTACTTTTTCCTTCCCATCTTGGATGTGGACTAATACTGCACCAATTCCGTATCCACTTGCGTCGGTGTGAAGTTCCGTTGGTGCAGTTTCGTCATAAAGGCCTAAGACGGGATCGGAGGTAAAATCTTTCTTCAAGGTATTAAAAGTTTCCACTTGTTCAGGTCCCCAACAGAATTTTGTGTCCCCCTTCAGTAACAACTGTAGAGGCTCGGCTTTATGGCGAAAATCCTTGATAAATCGGCGATAGAAAGAGCAAAGTCCCAGAAAGCTTCTGATGTCATGGATATTCCTAGGAACGGGAAAATCACTCACGGCCTTTATTTTTTCTGGGTCCGGTCGTACGCCATCACTGGATACTAGGTGTCCCAAGATCTTTATCTCTTGTGCTCCAAAGCGACATTTTTTTGGATTAAGGATAAGGCCGGCGTTCTGTATGCACTGAAGGACGGTATTCAACTTCTGAAGATGTTCATCGAATGTTTCTGAGAACACCACAATGTCATCTAAATAGGAAAGGCACATTGTCCATTTTAAATGTCGCAGAAGATTATCCATCATCTTTTCAAGAGTTGCAGCAGCATTGCATAAGCCAAATGGCATCACTTTAAACTCGTATAGTCCCTCAGGTGTAATAAAAGCCGTTTTCTCACGATCGGCTTCATCGACTTCTATTTGCCAGTAACCGGAGTAGAGATCCATAGACGAAAAATATTTTGCCCCCTTCAGGCAATCCAAGGTGCCGTCAATACGTGGCAATGGATACAAGTCTTTCTTGGTAATTTTGTTGAGTCGGCGATAATCAACACAAAAACGCCAGCTTCCATCTTTTTTCCTGACCAAGACGACTGGAGATGACCATGGACTTTCTGATGGTTGAATGATGTTTTTCTCTAACATTTTGGTTACCTCCTCACTGATAATGCGGCGTTCGGATGGGGTCACTCTGTAAGCTCTCTGACTAATAGGTAAGTGGTCGCCTGTGTTTATTCGGTGTTTAACATTGAGTTGATTTCCGTTCTTGAACGTCCTTTCTTGATCGAAAATTTCTGAAAATCTCTGGAGTAGATGAAACATCCTTTCTTTTTGGTCGATCCTCAAATCCGGAGCTATCATCGTGGTATAATCGATGACACCCAACTTTGCCTTTGAAGTGGTCGTGGAATAAGGCGATCCCTCATCTATGGTATTTACGCAGTCTTCGTGTAAAGGTTCGGCATACCCGATGCACATGCCTTTAGGGATGATCTGAGGTTCTCCTTGTCCATTGGCAACCCATAGTTCGGCTTTTCCATTAAGGAGCGTAACTATAGTTGACGGAATAGCAACTTCCTTGTTCAAGAGGAGCATCTTATTTCCCTCTACTATTACGTCGATAGCTCGAAGGTTCTTACGGCCTAAGACAGTAATCTTTCTGATAGAACGAGCAGTTACTGTATAGTTTTCCAACGTGAATAAACGGCCATAGTCTGGAGTTCGGGATTCTCGAAGGACGTCTTGAAACAAGAGCTCCGAACGGCCACAATCTATAACAGCTTGAGAAGCGCCCAAAAAGTCCCAACCAAGGATGATATCGTGATTGCATTGCGGCAAAACAATATATTCAAAAGTTTGAGGTCGTCCATTGATTTCGAGACGAAGCATACATTTTCCCACTGGTCTTACGTAATTTCCATCGGCGACTTTTAAAAGAACATTGTTAGTTGTGGGAAACATAACTTTCTTCAGTAGGCGACGATAATTCTCCGAGATTACAGAAAATGAGGCTCCAGAGTCCACAAGGGCAGGTACTGGCTTATTGTCGACGATTACTTCTATGTTGTTTCCGGTCATCTTTGCGGCACAATGTTGCGGCATCGGAGGATTTTTGTCACTAGCGGCCTCGCCCCCAAGGAAAGTCGCACCGCTTAGTTTTCCTCATTTCTGCGGCTAGGAGATTGACTGGATCTTCTATATGGCGACGGAGATCTATAGCGGCGTATCGGCGATCGTCCTCGTGATGGGCTGGGCGACAAACCTCGGGCTGCTGGTCGGCTGTATTCGTCGGCATAGCGTCGGCATAACAATTTCTGTTCCTGAGAAACCCATATGCATTGCATTTGTTTTTTACTTCCTTAGAAAAAGCATTCATTACTAAAGAAGTTCCTAAAGACTTACAAGCTGAGATATTAATTAATTTGCTAGAGGTTAAAGCTAATAATGTTTTATCGTATGCAACTGAGCAGGATATGTTGGATTATGAAAAATTAAGAGTTATTTTTAGCTGAATTGCAGCCGACACCTCGAAAATGTCTTAGTAATTTTTAAAATGCTCAACGTTTACCAAGCGAATCGCACGTACAATTTGCATCGCGATTAACTGCAACATTTGATTACTATTGTCAGGTAAGAGAAGTAAAAAGAGATTTTTAAAAATTATGTGATTTAATTGTTGCAGATAAATTGTACTAAACTTTGGATTTCCGAACTAAAGAATACATAGGTATTCGCGAAGGAAAAACATGGTTTCCGCCAACTCAGTTAGGTTGCGAATGTGATTTATTTTTTTCATCTCGGGGTAAATCGTTATCTGAAGTCAGTAATTCTAATGTACATAGAAATGAAACGAAAGCACTATGGTTTTAAGAACAGACAATGAAAAGTGAATCATTCCGTCGAAACAAAAATCAAAATGTTAAACCGAAAAGGATTTGTTATGTATGCGGGGGAAAGGGGGAAAGCTTTTATTTCGCTCGTAATTGTCCAAAACGATTAGAAAAATCTACAAATGAAAGTGAACAAGAAATAAATTTGTTATATCGGGAATTGGAACTGAGTCGAAAAATATGCTAGAATATATTGATATTTTTGTGGATGGGAAAAAAATAAAATTTCTAAAAGATTCAGGAAGTGAATTTATAATTGTGAACAAATCATTTTTTCCTATCAAAAAAACAGCGGGAAATATACAAGTTAAGACTTGTTTTGGAAATGAAGTTTCTGCTCAAACTGCAACTTTTTCATTTGCTTTTAATGAAAAATGTAAACCCGTTGAGATTGAGGCAGTTATAAGTGATCAATTAGTAATGGAGGGAATTTTCCCGCCAAAATGTCTGAATCTTATTCAGCAAAATGAATTGACAAGCGCCGAAAATAGACAGGCAGATTCTATTGAAGGTAAACTTTCATTTTTTGCGGCGGTAATTGAGAGCGAATCACTCGATGTTAGACTATTTTTGATGATAGTTTGCGTGATCAGGTTTTGCAATTGATAAAAAATTATGAACCATTTAAACAACCTCGAGAGACTGATTTGCGCCTAAATGTTGTACTGAAAGACGATATTCCAGTACGGCAACGTTCTAGAAGATTACCTTTCGCAGAGCAAAAAATTGTTGATAAACAAATAGATGAATGGTTAAAAATGGGTATAATCAAACATTCTTGTTCTGAATACGCGTCCCCAATTTTGTTATGCAAAAAGCGAGATGGTACACATAGGTTATGCGTGGATTTCAGACAACTGAACAAAAAAGTAGTTAAAGATTCTTTTCCTATCGCTCACGTGTAGGAGGTTCTCGATCATTTAGGAGTTTAGGATCATTTAGGAGCGAAAGTTTCCTCTACCTTATATTTAAAAAATGGGTTTTTTCATGTTCCAGTTGAGGAAAAATGTACCAAATATTCGGCAGTCGTTTGTCATGCAGGTTTATTTGAATTTTTAAGAACTCCATTTTGTTTGCCCACAAGCCCTAGTGTGTTCTTAAGATTCATATATCATTTTTTCAAGGATCTAATTAGGAATAATACAATTGTAATTTATATGGATGATTTCATTATACCTTCACGTAATGAAACAGAGGGTTTGGAGAAACTTATACGTGTTTTAAAAGTAGCTCCCGAATATGGATTAGAAATTAATTTTAAAAAGTGTCAATTTTTAAAACGAAAAATTGAATTTTTAGGCTATGTTATTGAAGAGGGCACAATTCGCCCTTCATCAAATAAAACGGTTGCTGTTCAAAATTTTCCTGAACCTAAGAATATTAAACAAATGCAAAGCTTCCTAGGTTCAGAAAATAGCCTTCAGAAAATGTGTGCCAAGTTATTCAAAAATTGCAAAACCATTAAGTGATTTACTTCGTAGCGGTGTAGAATTTGAATTTGGACCATTACAAAAACAGGCATTTCAACGTCTAAAAGAACTTTTGTGTCAAAGTCCTGTACTCCACATCTTCCAGCAAGGGAAACCTCTTGAATTACATACGGATGCTAGCAGCCATGGATTCGGAGCAGTTGTATTACAACTCTCAGATGATGGACAACTACATCCCATTCATTATATGAGTAGAAAGACATCAACACAGCAAGAAAAACTATCAAGTTATGAGCTAGAGGTGCTAGGTATTATAGAAGCATTGAAGAAATTTCGAAGTTATCTCTTGGGAGCAAAATTTAAAATAGTCGCCGACTGTGATGCATTCCAAAAGACGATGGAAAAGAAAGACCTGGCGTCTAAGATAGCCAGATGGGCATTATTTCTGGAGGAGTTCGAGTGCGAAGTAGTTCACAAAGCAGGTCAACAAATGAAGCATGTAGATGCATTGAGCAGAAATGCAGTGTGCATGATCACCCGTTCCCAAAGCGAAATTACATCTAAGATCGCAACTGCTCAAGAAGCTGACGAACGTATTCAATTGCTGAAAACTCTGGTCGAGAAAGGACTCAGAGATGATTACCATATAAAAGCAAATATCTTCAAAGTGCAAGAAGGGAACCGACGGCAATATAATAAACATCGTAGAATTGCCCCACTCTATAAAATAAACGACTTGGTAGCAATTAAAAAACCCAGTTAAGAGGAGGTCTGAAGCTAAGACCTAAGTTCCTTGGACCTTATAAAATGGTCAAGATAAAGCCACATGATCGTTACGACGTTGCAAAAGTAGGATCTCATGAAGGGCCTGAGGCAACTTCCACTTCAGCTGATCACATGAAGCCCTGGACTGATGCAGTTGCAACTTGAGATCAATACATTTCTTTTTTTCATCATCACCCGTTTTTATTTTTATCCTTTGTCTTCAATGTCCTCTCTTTTTTTTCTCCTTTATTTCTGTGTTTCAGAGTTCGGAGGACCTCACATGTCGATGGCCGAGCGATGTGGTAAATTAACTCCACGAGAGGGCGCTCTCCATTCTTCCGGTGATAGCCAGTAGTCGGAGGGCAGAGTTCAGAGTTCACTAGACGAGTTGAGAGAACGGACGTCCACCGAGAAGGGTGCGACCGGAAATCGAGAAGACGTGATACTCTGAAAAAGGGCCGAAACTGGAATTCTTACGTTGACGAATTCCTTTGCAAATGCCAGTGCATCACGAGTAGGTGGGAAAGATCCTTTAAACAACCTCAACTGTCCATCTTCACGTAATATAAATTCCTTCATCATTGAATTCTCATTTGTAAAATTCATCAGAATCATCATTTGTTAACCAAGAATAAACAAGTACAAGGAAACAATATTATTGCATCAATACATTCAATTGGCAATCAGTTGTGATAAGTGTTAGTGTTTTTGATTATATGCCATATTTTTATTTAATTAAAGTATTTTATTCTTTTCGTTTGTTCCAAGAAAGCAAATATTTTATTAAAGAATGAATAATAACTTTTAAAACTTAATAAAGCAAAATTTTAATAATGTTTAAATTAGACGAAATGCAAGAGCTGGAAATTGCCAGTACGTTAAGTAACAAATGGAAAATATAAGATTTCTTTCATAAATTATATATTCATTATATACAGTCATGCTGTATATAACAATTCATATGTTTGCTATCGAATTGACGTAATTTTCTTTATAATGCTTGGCAGTTTAATTAATTTAACGTCAATTTGCTCTTACATAAGTGTTATTTTGGAATATCTTTCTTATTTAAGAATTTTGGTATTAATTATTAATTTGGTAGTAAGAAATTTGGTAAGAATTTGGCAAAGAACCCCGAATGCGTATTTTGGAATTCTTTTTCCAGTTTATCAAAACCAGAATTTGATACGTAACTACAATTATAGTCAAAAGATCATACTCCGAATTTGATACTTTTAAGTCACTGTATTTCGAAGTTACTGCATTTATATACGTGTGAAAGTACAGATCGACAGACGGTAAACCCCTTGACAGATTTAATTTTCACACTTCTTAGGCATCTACCCTTTAATACACTGAAGTAATAATTCACAAATGATATTCTCCATTTTTGAATTACAGATTTACCGACTCGATTTTTTTATCCTGGTGTTCACATACTTTTATGCATTCTCAACTAAGTCCTTATTTTCATCATTTACAATAAATATTATCAAAATCGGTTGCAATGCGTTAACCGACATCCTTTCATTCTGTCTATGAATATCAAGACGACTAAGTCACAAAGTCAAATAGAACTGGCGACTTGGCATCCCTTGGCGAATTTGTGGATTTCAGTCATACAAAATTTGAAATGCATGCCTTACTATATTATGTGACCTTTTACAGCGATGATATGCTTTAGCTTCAATTTTTATTAGTATTCATGTATTTATGCTTTTGTTGTTTTAGGATACTAAATTAGCTACCTCCCGCATTTTTTGATAACTTTTAAGTCTCCCAAGGTTGTAAAGGAGGTTGTTGAAGTTCTGTTATGATTTTATTACGATTGATTCCAAGGTTTTTCGTATGGAAGTCAATTCCTCGAACAATTATGAAAAAATACAATTAACAAGAAGCAAGAAGATTAAGATATTTGGATTGCTGACGAAATCGGATGGCATTTTAAAAAATTTTTTAACTGCTCAGATCAAGTCTAAAGAGATGACTGCATGAAGATTCTTCGGAATTTCGATGTCTGTTATTATTCATTTACTGATGTAATATCATGAATACGTTTAGTGAAAAAAATAGGACTGCTCATTTATATTTTGATATCTAGAAGAAATTATTTAATTTTTACTGAAGCTATCGTGCGATCCTTGGCTATTGTTTTGGCGATTAATCCCTGACATGCGATCAAAAGTATCCAAAAATCGAGTGTGGGCTTCAGATGCGTTCTTCGCAACCGATTGTAACAAATATTTAACAAAAAACTGCACTTAAAATCGCAAAAATTACTTACCAAATTTGAAATATTAAAGTCAAAGAATTTTTGAATGATCGCGTTTATATGTTTCTGAAAGTGCAGATCTACAGACGGTCAACCTCTTGTTGGATTTCGCTTAACATATGGTAGGTGTTTATACTACAGATGTTAATTCTATGTATTGAATTTTATCAATTTAGCTCTCTTCGCTTTATATTAATCATGCGAACTTATTTCGAGCAGCCGGGCAGACGGACTTCTCTCAGAGCGGATTTCACACAAAATTTGATAAAAATCAACAAATTTGGTATAAAGATCGTATAGCAAATTTCATCTCTCTAGATCAAAGCACTTTTGTTATCTTTGTCATAGATAGGCATACAAATAGACGGGCATTTTCCGAAAATGCATTCTTCGAACTCATGGAGGTCAAAAAAGTGGAGATTCGTCAAAATCTCGCATTCAAATTTTTTGACTATTACTATACTTTTTCTATACTGCTTATAAGAGGAAGTTAAAAAATTATTATAATAGCTTGTTCGTTTTTATATCAGTCACGTTGGGACTGGCGCGACAAATAGTAAACCTCCATTCAGGTCTTTCCATTTTCGTTATCGGTCTCGTGAAAAGTACAATAAACAGCCTTGACATCGCCCTCAAATGATAAAGGCGGCTATAATAATGATTCATGGCTAGACTAATACAGTTCAAGATTAGGGTACTGTGGCAGTTGACTTTCAATTGATATCGTAATAATTAAATTTCTCAATACAGTAACATGTAATCTCTCCCTCCCTCTCTCTCTCTCTCTCTCTCTCTATCTATCTATCTATCTATATATATGTATGTAGTGACGAACGCCTGATAACGAGCGCCATCTGCTGGCCAACAGGCGTTGATGCTTGTTAGACGGAGTGCAGACGAGACGAGATGGGTCTGAACGAAAGTCAGGACGTGTGAGACGAGACGGGTCTCTGAACGAAAGACGCGACGTAACATGTGAATTAATCCTGCGACGTATTCAAAGAAATCTATTTAATGTCCGTTTCTTTTGTTAATGTAATTGTCCGTCCTAAATGTAATTAAATGTGCGTAATTCTAAATAGTAGTGATTCCCGAGTCCTATATATATATATATATATACATATATATATATATAAAATTAAAAATCTAGATTTGTTTCAGTCTCATACAATTCTATTCTTTGATGGATTCGAATGAAATTTTGCGCCCGTTTCTTAGAACCTAGAAGAATTGATTGAGCTATTAAAAAGGTTCTACATCCACCTCACCCCTAAAGAAAGGGGTGAAATATGTGCTAAAAGAATTTTTTATTCCGCCATAACTTCTAAACATATCACCACACAAACATTTTTCTCCGACAGACAGATATTTTTCAAAATTGTGTTTTTTATACTCGGGGAGGTCTAAAATATAAAGATTTATCAAAATCTCGAGTTCGTATTTTTTGACGATTACTATATTTTCTCTATATTACGTAAACCAGAAAATAAAAAGTATTTGATAGTATTAATGCATTATTTGTAAAAATTATAAAGATATCATTAAGCATTTTCGTTTTAGTCTTTTACACATATTTTAATAAGTTCCAGTGCCCACGAAATAATATAATATGCGTTTTCACCTTCTTAAATTAATGTAAATAAATGAAGTTACTGTCATATATCTGTGCATTACAACAGACAGACAGGCGTTTTCCAAAAAATGTGATTTTTGAGCTTAGGGAGGTTTAAAACGTAAAGATTTGTGAAAATCTCAAGTCCGAATTTTTTGACGATTACTCTATTTTCTTTATATTTCGTACGCGAGAAAGTAAAAAAAAGAAAGATTTCCAAGATTTAATATATGAAGAAGTAAGTGAAAATTTCATTTATCAGTTAAATAAAAGTGCATACATACTAAATCCACTCTCACTGCAGATTAACCGCTTTTATCGATCGGTTCGTTCGCTGAGGTTAATGATTGCTGAGAATTTAAATTAAATATTTTCCGTAACTTGGTCTTTATGGCTTCCTCGGTATATTTTTCAACTTCAAATTTTGATATACATATAACTCATGCCATTTTGGAAGCTTTTCGCCATTCGCTTCATTGCACTAAACATTTCCCCAATTTTCTGTTGATATCTTTATGCACGTAATTATTTGTACTTCATAGAGAAGAACAGCAATTTTTAAAATGCTGTTAAATGCCCTTTAAAGATTTTAAATCATTGCTTACTTCTAACGTTAAACCTTATTTCTAAGCATAATAAAATTTCAAAAATTTTATTGAAAGCCTGCTTTATATTAAAAACTTCTGAACATAGTGTAATAAACCATTTCTTTCTATCTTGATCTGGAAGAAAGAAAAAAAAATCCAAGATGAACTATTAGCAACGATCTAAATGATTTAGGTTTAGTTGCAACAATGAAATGTATTATTGAAAAAATGCTTACATAATATCCTAAAAACTAAATAAAAATAAGGAAAAGAAAACATAACCAAAAATTTGGCATCATTAAAAAGACATTGTATTAAATTTTTAAAATGACGTAAAAATATTATTTATTTATTTATTTATTTTCAAAAGATATTGCGGAAAAACGCGGAAATTTTGTTTTAGTGTTAATTAAAAATTAAAAAAAAAATCAAAGATGCATTTTTCCACTCTTCAAAGTATATATATATATGTCAAGTTTAAAAATTTAGGTCACCTAATGAGTGTCATCACAGTCATCCACCCACCCACACACACATAGATTCACTCACTCTCTCATACACACAAATTCATCCTTATTATTACTGTTTTCTTCGACAACAAAGTTTTGCAATTTTTTCGACATATTGGGAATTTTTCTTAATTTAACCAGACACATTGTGAAATTTACTATGCACTTGAAAATAAATTTTCCCAGGACACTGTTAGGCATTAAAACCATTGTACCACAGGCACCAAAATATTTTAACTTAGATCTCAACTATGTTCAAAACCTAATATTCAGAAAGAGTGCATAGTAGCAGGTTAAGCCGAATTGAATTGCATGAATTCTATTTGGACCTAATTTATTATATTTTCAAATAGATTACAAATTTACTCTTTTAGGCGTGATATCTATTTTATAATATTTATTATAAATTTAAAGATTTTTGTAATATGAAAATGTGTCATTGGGTATTTTTATTGGATACAAGCCTACATTATCTATTTATAAATATTTAAATTAAATATTTTTCTCACATTTAAATATATTCTCACATACTAAATTTTTCTAATGAGTCTAGAAAGAAAAATGGTAAAATGTTATTTAAAAAAAGTTTCTGACTTTTGCATATGATGCATTTGACTGTAATTCAAAAATTTACAATTTAACCATCGGGTCCTATTTCTGCGCTTTCTTTGAGTGTGAGAATTAAATTTAATGTAGTTTCGTATAAGGAAACATATTTCCCTGATTTGAGAATAAATGTAACTGTGGTATGAAAAATTATTTCTTTTGAAACAGGTACAAACAGAATATCAATCTAAGCAAAAAAAAAAAAAAAAATCCTGTACAGAATTTAACAGCATATTTATAATGTATTTAATCAACGGACTGTTCAATTGGGTGATAATTAAAGATCTGACGAAAATTTGAGAGGGTCTTCAATTCACCCCTCTTTCTGTACCGCTAGTTGTGGCCCTCCATCCTTCAGATCCCCTTCTACCCCACTCCTACTGTCGGGCCGTCAGTAACTGCAAGATGCTTGTGAAAATAAATAACTACGTGTCATCGTGTAAACTGCAAGAATTAAATTCTGCCCTTAAAAGAATTACCGCAATTATATTTAGTTTGTTTTTTTTAGAACTGCCACAAATCTCATAGAAAAAGATTAATATTATTTTCTATTCTTTAATCAGTACCAACAGAATGAAACTTTTTCCTGTCTAACCCTTTGAATGAATTGCATAGTTGCAAAGTTAAAAATCTGTCTCACCAAAACGGTTTTAGCTCATTATTTATAGCTCTTCTGATCTTGAAATAACTGGTTCTTAAATGCTGTCTGCATATTTGCGGTTTGTATGCCGGGTAGTGTAATTGTTACTGATCCGAAACAATGAATAAGGAATTCTCGAAAATACGCAAGCAGGCATTTTAAAAATAAAGTTATGTAACGTAATATGTAGATAATACAAATTTATTTGTGTCACAAGTATATGAATTCATTCCAAGGCAGTAATACAGGAATTTACAACTTTGTTTAAAGCTTCAAGTTCAAAATTTTGCTTAAAAATTTAAAGTAAAAAAAAAAGTAAAAGTTAGTTAATAATTACAAAAGAATCATATTATTTAAAAATATTTTTCACAATTAATTTATTTAAATAAAAACTGTTAACATAATAAGCAACATAATGAATTTTTTTAAATAAATCTTCTATAATCAAAAGCAATGAAATCAATAAACATGACACCTACTCATATGGCAAATGAAGTTATGATATCTACAAAAGCCAACTTGAGTAGTTTCCTCAAAACTTTCTCGTATACTCTTTGATAAAATTGTTATCTCAAAGAAGCCTTCCATAACAGTAGCGTACAATAGTTACGAAATATTTACCTTTGTCGTGAATTTAGCATTTTTATTAAATTCATCGTGCCGGCGAATTTATTGGCGATTTATTTCTGGCATGAAGATAATAGAATCCGAAAATCGAATTTATGTTTCAGGCCCTTTTTTCCCAACCAATTGAAGCTAAAATTTCACACAGAACTACCCTTGTAGTCACGAAACACCATACAAAATTTTATATAATTAAATCAGTTCGTTTTGGATTTATCGCGTTTCCATGTTCCCAAAAGTGCAGACCGACAGACGGTAAATTTCTTGCAGGCTTTAGCTCGAAATTTGATAGATATGTCCAATATTTATTATAAATCTCTAAACCGAATTTTGTTTATCTTGTCTGTCTTTGTTTTATAGCTATTGCATTAATTTATTTCAAACAGCATGACAGGGCCGACTTGCTCTGAACGGATTTTGGTTAAAATTTGGTATAAATATACAAATTTTGTGTAGAGACCGTATATCAAATTTCGTCTCTCTAGCTCAAAGAGATGTTACTTATCTTTGTCACAGATAAATAGGCACTTTCCAAAAATGTGTTTTTCCAATTCAGGGAGATCTAAAATGCGAAGATTCGTCAAAATCTCGAGTTCGAATTTTTTGATGATTTGGATTTTTATACTAAGTATAACACAAATTAAAAATTTATTTGATGTTGTAAAGTGGCGGTATGCCCTTTTAAAGCATGTTAGATAATTTGAAAGTTAAATTCACATGGCACATTCGGTGAGTGTAACGTAGGCATGAATTGGTTCCATTTCGCTCTCCAAGCACAGATTATTTGTTTAGAAATGCTATTTAGATACAAACAAAGCGTTTGATAATAGGACCGATACTTTTAAAATGAAGAAAATTTATATTTATAAATAAAGTTATTGTCATGTAATGCAAGTTTAAGCCGCAGTCGTAAGATAGAAGCATTATAGCAAGATAAAATCTCAGGATGTGCAACTAGTGGGTTAAAGTAAAGTTAATCAAAATTTTATTTTATGGAGTTATCCTAATAAAAACAAGTCAGTGCGACTTCCCGTTAGGAATAAAACGAAACAAAGTTGCTTCAGTAAATAATGGCAATGAAAAAACATAGGCACAAAAGTGCATATACAATTGCAGAAAGCTAAAGAATCAGGGAAAGGGAAATAATTATCAGCTTTATTTCTAGGAATATTTACCTGATATGGAAAAGCTCCATGCTTTTTATACAGATCACCACAAAGTTAACTTTTCTACATCAAAAAATTTATAAGAATTCAAATTGCTTCCTTCTGCTCTTCAGCAAAACTCTTCATACGGCTGATTGAAATGAAGTTACTGCCCAAAGGCTGATATAAAGATTGTTATGCCCATTATCTCATATATATTGGGGATATAATAATCTTTGTCGCCATTCATTCCAAATTGTTTACGTTCATTCCATTGTTTATCGCTTTTAGAATACTGTCCTACCTCGCTTAATGAAGACCTTCCATAATAAATGATGCCCATAAGAAGAAAAAAAAATGTTTAAAAAATGACTCTAATGATCGAATTACATTTCTCAGAAGGAAATACAGAGGAGAAATCGTAATATCACATGCGAGATTGGCTTGCTTGTGGTAAGCTTTTGAAATGAATCCTTATTTCTAGATAGGAGAAGCTTTTGTCGGATGGCGTTGTTGAGCACGACTTTGATAGGTTTGAACATGAAAATTTAATTGATGAGATTGTGTCTCTGGCAAAAATTATGGGTCTAGAGGTGGATAGAAACGGTGCCGATGAGCTCATATATCTGGAATGTAGCTGGAACTCGCGAAGAGCTTATGGAATTGCTCCATGTGTCACAGTAAAAAGTTGAGGATAAGATTTGCTCAGTAGAGGAAGAAACAAATGCTTCATAAACTTCCAGTAAAATAAGGGAGATCTTGAAAGTACGTTAGGAAACATTACGTTAATCGAGAAATACTCTGCACGCTATAATTCTATTTAATGATAATGATAAATCTCCTTTTCGCCAAATTTTGATGCATACCTAACAGCATATGTCAGCTTAAGACATATTTATTGTAGAAGCAACATGCATTATAAATAATAAATTACATTACTGTAAATGTGTTTGATTTTATTTCCTCCGGATTGGAATACTTTATTCTATTTTTCACGTTTTGATATGGGAAAAATTATTTCACTTAACTTGTGTTTCGTTTAAGAGTAAGATTTGCATAGGATTTATTTAAGTGAGGTTTCACTTTAGCTAAGCGAGGTTTCACTTTAGCTTGCTTCAGATGAGAAAGCAAGAGTTAGAGAAATACGGACGGAATAGTTAACGAAATAAAAGGGTTAAAAATGCAGCTTTTTTTTTCTATACAAAAAATAGTAATTAAATTGCAAAAAAAAAAAATGCAAATAATTTCTACTTTGCAAATAATACTAAGAAAGTTCCAGAAGGGAGAAAATACTGAAAACAAGCCTCAAAGTATGTTTAAATTACAGAGAAAGAAAAATCACAATAGGAAACCCCAATATCATATCTATTTTAAGTGTAAAAATTATCTACAATTGGTTACATAATTACTTACATTATGAAAGAGATAGTTGGTGTCTCACAAAGGAGTTTTCATTCCAAATTTCCCTGGAAAATGCCTTTCATAACTTCAACCAACCAACCAAAATGGTTGTATTTTGCAAGAAAAGGCTCCGGTATTTTTGAATAGAGTGACATCTGCAGATGATTGCAAGTTTAACGCATATGAAAATTATGGAAGAACTCATAAGTAGAATGAAGGATTATAAAATGAAACCCATCTTATGACACGGATTGATGTTCTGTCATAGTCTGGAGATGCAAATCTGTTAATATTATTGAAAACCACATTTGTTGAATACAGTAAGAATAAATATGCATACCTGAATATAATGAACTGACTGATGCCTATAATTTAACTGTTTATAATTTGACTTAGAGTTATTCTGAAATAAAACACTTCAAAATGTTAACAAATAGAAGCATATGTCGGATTTTATCCGCGAACCAAATCGAACATACCTGGGACGAATCGAAAAAAAAAAGATTTTTCAAAATATCAATTCCTAATACAACACAATTGTTTGATGTCTATATACAGCATAGCAGCAAATCGATAGAAATGACTAAAAAAAATTAGTGATTTCTATGCTAGCAAAGTTATCTAAAATCACAAAAACTAATGAAAGATCAAACTTTCATTAAAATTAGCTAACTATATTCAGAATATAAATCAGTGTAGTCTTTTGTTGACAAATATAGCACCGAAATGTGTTTTTGTTTAATAAACAAAACAGTTTACTTTTGAATGAATTTTTACATTAATTGTTACATATCAAATAAATACATTTGCCAAATCAAACAGATTTTTCCTTTCTCATTAAAAAGTTTTCAATATTTTTTTAATTGCATGAAAACTATATGACTGAGTGCATACCGAAAACTTCTTTCTTCAGATGCTTACCACCTCTACTTGCTATACAAAAATTATCTCTATTTGCTATCAAATGTTAAGTATTCCCATTTTCATCGGTTTTAAATATTTTAAACATTTATTATTTTCCTTGAGAAACTAAGGCAATTCTTGTATTAAATGGTAAGAAATAAAAAAAGAGAAAAATACCATTTACTCATTGCCTTTGAAGATGTCCATCTCGGTTGTCCTTCCTCACTGCTAAAGCTTTCGATCTAAGTTGGACTCCTAAAAACATGATTATTATCAGTTTAAAAATATATCTCTAGCACCTGATCTCTACTATCTAGTCACAACCTTCTGCATTCGTGACTGACATGTGATATTCCAATATTTTTGTACATGTTCTACATAAATCCCATACCAGATAAAACAACAATGCCATGCATTTACACTCAAATTTTATTCAAGGTAATATTGTTCAGTAATGGGTCTTTATCTGGCTCGTAATCTACATGGATTGTCAGAGAATTCTCCAAAACATTTTTGTTTCTCAAGCATTTTTACATGACCACGCCCTAGATAACCATTTTGCAGGGTTGCAGAATTTTTGTTTTATATTCGAAGAGTGAAGAATTTGTGACTGTTAGTTTTAGAAAGCTTAGTAATTTAGCATCGCATGGAATAAGCTTTCAATCATGGAAACTATTCCACATGTGAATTTAGTGGAAAATACCTAGAAAACCGAGCTTCTATAGGCATTTTTTTTGTAAAATCGTAATCTATAACTCTTATAAAATTAAAGGCGAAATCTGATTCGACTGCAAATGCAAGATCAGACCTGAGGAACATGCATGGACATCCGCAGCACTAACCACTGCTCCATTTCTGATGTAAAATTGCGTAAATTCATGTATAGTTAGTTACATGTCAATATTTAATTATATTTTTTTGTATAAAATCGTATTTTTACGGGAAAAGACTTATATGAATAAACTTAAAAAGTAAAACATTATCTAAATATAAAATTTGATCCAAATCATTAGAGCCGTTTCCAAAATACACGAAGTAAATTTTTATAAGATTCGTTCGTTTAAAGTTATAAGATTTGAAAAGAGGCGTTGATTTTGAAAGTAAAATAGGATAATAAATGCAGAACATAATGTGCATATAAAAGTGTATTGCTTAGGAGCCAAAAGAAAGAGGAATAGAGATATCCTGAATGCCAGTAAGGGGAGCATTCGAAACTCTAGTGCGAAACATTGTAACATGATAAAATTATGTATTTGATTTTTCGGTCCCAATTTTTTTCAAAATTTTCTTTTACTTAAAAAGGGGTAATAACGTGTTAAGAAAATATCGATACAAAAATCATATTTTCAACTACTAAAGCGACGAAAAATATAAATTTATAATGTATGTGATTCTATAATCATGATGCAAACTTGGAATAAGAGCGTACAATTCATTATAATAAATAGATATCAACAGTGACAGATTTAAGCATTTTATGACCCTAGGCGGAACATATTATTAGGCCCCTCTTTCCAATCAACTGTTTAATTAAATTTTAAATTTCAACACATTGTTAGTTTAATAAGCGTATTTATAATTTATCAATGATTTAGATGAATTATTTTTATTTTCGTAACTACGTGAAAAGGTGTCTTTTTATTTATTATAACTCATATGATTGCACATTCGTTTGTACGCAATAATATCTAAGTAGATAGGAACCTGACCAATAGTTATCGGAAGAATGTTAATATTATCCTAATGCCGCATCCTAATATGTAAGTTTTACTTTTTTTTTGTTGCAACTAGACAAATACTATTTTTTTCATCCATCACCTCATCAAGTAGCATAGTGTAGGTATAGTGACCTAGTGAGAAATATGACATTATTTATTGTATAAGAATATATGGATAGAAGTGAAACGATGAGGTATAAGTACAAGAGAAATGAGATGTATTTTATTTAATTACTATATAATCACAAACATCATTGCAAAATGTTTCGTTGCAATATTTTTATCTTTTTATGTCTCATTTTGTGCAAACTTTATATGACACACCGAATGGCCAAATTTTTATGACCACTTCTTCAATACAATGTTGGATATCCTTTTGCTCTTCATATTGCATGTATTCTTCTTGACATGGAATATTTGAGATGTTGGTATATGGTATTAGGAATTTGAGACCCTATTGGATGAACTGTACTTTCCGATTCCTTCAGAACTGATGATACTAGATCCAACTCTCTGATGTCTCATTTGATATCAGCCCACAAATTCTCAATTAGATTTATTGTGCATGCCAATTGAGCTAAGTAAAGTCTCCATCATGTTCTTCGACCATCTTCAGACAGTGCTAGCTTTATGTCAGGGCACATTGTCCTAGTGGAAGTATCCATTACCTGAAGGGTAGACCATTATTCCACTTGATTTGCAATGAAACTTATATATCCTTTGGCATTCAGATGTTGTACCAGAGAAATCAAAGGACCCATACGATGTCAAAACCATTCCCCAAACAATAATATTGCCTCCACCAGCTTGAAATATTGTGGCAATGCAATTTGGGCCATACTTACGTGCTGTTTTCTCCGTATTCGATTGCTGCCATCTGTATAGTGTAGTTGAAAACACGATTCATTGGGGCATATGACCTTTACTTTTTTTAGTCATCTTCTACCCAAACCACATGCTCTTTTGCAAACTGGAGATGTCTGCTCTTGTTAAAGGCAATTAATAGAGGGTTACAAGCATATTGACCGCTTCCATCGTATAAACGATGCAATGTGAAGCGAATAATTCGTTCAGAGATCTTTGCAGTTGCGTCTTGGTTAAGATTCCCCATAATCTGATGTACTGTAGTTCTTCTGATGGACTGGACTATTCTGGTAAGTCTCCTTTCCTATCGAACATTCAGTAGCCTTTGACGACCACAAGCCTGATTATTACCTGAAGTTGAGACCGTGTTTACTGCTTAAAGTCCATTCTCTTCACATTGGAACCGTGTTGAAGTTACTGCGTTCAGACACTTCAACTGCCTGCAATTATCCCGGATCAGATTCAGTTCAATTATATTTTTTGCCCATATCTTCGCAATGTAATCGATGATTTACTTGTCATGCATTCCTTTATTATAGGTATCTCTACTTCTAGCGGCAACAACATGAAATTATGTCCGATCTGTGTTTAAGTGCCAAGCGGTCATAATAATTTGGTCACTTTATTCCAATCGAACATTGTCTGTGACGACCACAAATCATTTATGTCCATTTCATTATCAAATATAACTTCAAAGTATTCAGTATCAAATATAACTTCTTTAGCAATTGTTCTTTTTGGGTTTTATTACCTGAGCTCTTTTGTAAAAACAGTGATGTATTTCTAAATAAATTGATAAGCAATTGTTTAGCTAATAGGGCCTGATATTATGATCTTGTTGCCGAATAAATTTGCAAAAATGCAATGAATGTATTACTTATGAAATATATAAGGATAGTACAAGTACTTTGTCAAGGTATAATTGCTTAGATAACTATTTATTTCGTTATGATCCCCTGGTTATCTCAATATTTCTGAACACCGGATTAAATAACATTGAGTTTAAAAGTGAATGTTAAGTAATCATGAGTATAATAGAATAAAAAATAATAAATAATTATAGATTACTTTAGGTTTTATTAACAAATAAGGCAAACCTAAATGAAATAATCGATCAATTGAATAAGTTAAAAATGTACAGAAATGTGAGACTAAAATGATCAAAAAGAGAGGCCAACCAATCTGTAATATATCAATCAATAAAATACTAATCGATAATATTCCATAGTTAAATTCATAAAGTGTAGGATTAATATAAAGGACGAATCTGTCTTTTCAATCTTCAAAAATAAACGTTTTAAGGTTTTTATTTTAAGCACCCCATTCTCGGATTATCTTTTCGATTACTTTCAGACCAAGCTTTAAAAAACGCATTAAAAGCTTAAGAAGTTGTTTACGGGAGAACTCTACAGAACCGAGCGCTGATGAGCAAATTGTTGATTCTTCCTCTCGCGTCTGGGATCTGAGGTCAGTCGCCCACACAACGGCTTTTATCGCTGATTTTTGTTTGATTCTTATCGATTGCATTTTTACTATTTTCTTCCCAGAACGGAGTTCAAACTCACAGATAAGTTCATTTTTTCCCCTCGCTCTTTCATTCAGCAGCTTTCTCAAGAATCTACTCAAATGTGGAAAGATGGACTCGGATCGACCCTTGGAATGAGGCGGTTTATTTCTTTCTGTTCGCCGGAAAGCGTTGATCTGCCGTCGAAAACTCGCAAAAACATCCGCTGCAGCAGCAGATGGATAAGAGGTGACATGATTGCCGCTCGATAAATAAACTGTTTGTGAAATAAAAGCTACTCTAAATTGAGGTTCTCGGCGAGTCACAAGATAATACTTGTTTGCAGCTGCCAGCGATAAACATGCGGTCACTTTTTGTTGTTGTTGTCCTCCCTTTTATGTTTACGTTTCTGTTAACCGTTAAATGCTAATTGCTTAAAAGTTATATATTGCGCTGATTATTTTCATTAAGTTGCCGCCGTGATTAGAGAATTTATCGTGCTTACAGGACTATTTGAAATTGTTTTTAGAGTATACTATTATTTAGCTTGATTTTTTTCACGTATGTCAAAAATGGAATTTTGAAATCGATTTTAAAATTATAATTTTCATAGGCTGGAATGCAATATGTAAATCAAGTCATTTGACATGCATAATGAAAAAGTCGTTCCAACAGGCCAGAACGTTGGATTTACAGGTACCAAATTCGGCATGTAGTTCCATTTAAATCGCAGGCTAGCAGATACAGTAAAGGTTTTTAAAACATTTATATTAGAATTTTAACTAAAAATTAATTAAAATGTTAACGTCTTTGTCAATAACTTCGGAGTTCATTATTGCACAAAATTCATTTTTACACCACATCTAATTTTTTAAAAGTAAATTTTACAATAACTCTAATTTTATTTTTGTTTAAATGTTTTTCTAATTCTAATAAATTTCTTAAATTAATTTTAAATATATTTAACAACAATATTTTTCATTGCCTTAGTCATTGAAGAGATCGACGGTACGAACGATTACGATCGATTACATGTTCGTTATGATGAGAAACTAATTACTCATTTTCAAGAATAATAAATAAAAATTATAAATAAAAAATTGTCAGAGCGTTAAAAAAATATGCTTATGTATTGACGCACAAATCCGAATAGCTTGCAATCGCCTAGTTCAATCGGCAGAGCATTTCATTTTTGGTTGGTTGGTCCATGGTTCAAATCACAGCCACTATGTTTTATCCAAAGACTGGAATTCTTTCATTTAAAATGTTATCCATTGTTTATCTAAGATCTGGAATGCTCTAGATCTTTCTTAAATATTCAAATTGGATTGTTCTCGGACATTCTATCTATATATAAAAGCTGAGCCTCATCAGCGATGGGTAAGTGCTGTTGGGAGTTGCTTCGTTCTAATAAATCTAAATCTTTGTTTAAACGAACGGCGTTATCCATTATATCTCCGTGGCAATATAATTTCCAATATAAATTTTGCAGATGGTAATTAGATAATTAAATAAGTAATGGTACTTAAGTACATGGCAAGCAAGATGAACTTAGTAAATTCCCACATTACTGAAATATAAACATCATTACGGTTATTTAAATGATTCTTGCCCTCGGATCATCTCATTTTTGGACATTTTGAGGTATTTTATTCATTTCGAAATTTAACAAGAACATTTTTTATATATTAAAATACTTTAATATAAATTTCTTACTTGAGATTTTGGTTAATTTTCACGTTTTAGAACTCTCTCAATTTAAATATATATATATTTTTTAGAAGGAAATAGAGTAGGAAAAATACATTTTTGGAAAATGTCTGTCTGTGACAAGCTAACTCAAAAACACTTTGAGCTATATGGATGAAATTTGATCTATGGTCTTTACACCAAATTTGAAGATTTCTGTCAAACTTTGAGCGAAATTCATTAAGAAGAGGCCTGCTTTCTGGCAGTTCGAATACAAGTTAACAACGAACAAAGGCTACTCGAATAAAGTTAAAACGACGAGAGCTAGATCGATAAATTTAGTACACAGACTTGCCATCTATAGTGTTGACACCTATCAAACACAGACTTGCCATCTATAGTGTTGACACCTATCAAACTTTGAGCCAAATACAACAATTGGCTGACTGTTTATTTCCATATACTTTCAGAAGCGTACAAACGCGATAACACAACACGATACAAATCCGTTTTTCGAATAGTATTAATCATATTCCAGGGATTAATTACAAAGAAAAACCCTCTCGAAGAATGACTCGATATATTCAGTAAATATGCTAAATTCACACATTTTTCCCCCCTAAGCTATTGTAATGTAATGACATGAAAGGCATTCTCTGCTTTACCCGAACTACACAATTTTTTGGCAGAATGTTAGAAAATACGCGAGAAAGTTTTATGAAGACTATTCCCTCTGGTTAACAAAAATTTCAGCTGGCAATTTCTTCAGGCACAGAATTAAAAAAAAAACAATCAGCTGAACTGAAAACAGCACAACTTATCTTTATCTAATTCGACTAAAGTATTTTTAATAATAGAGCTGGAAGAGGTGAGTTTCTCCTCTCCTTACAACGGCGAGACAGCTAGTAAAGTTATTCTACTTTTTTCATTCCAGATTTATAATCACACCACGGTGAAATTATAACCTAATAAATATCTCAGTTCGAAGTCGGTTCAAAGAAATTATGATCTTTCGAATATATCGCATTGTGTGCATGTTCGTTAAAAATCCCGATCTTTGTCTTTTCATACGATAATTTCCCCTTGAAGAATAAATTACAGCCACTGATAATTGTTTTTGTTTAAAATTTTCCCTCTTGGGGATTATTATGGGGGTATTTTCTGCTAACATTCTATGAATTTTTGAAGATTATTTTTGGTACCACTTTTTGTTGAAAATAATAATGATGTAAATAATACACTTTCAGTTTTAAAAAGGAAGAGTTATATTTTGGAACGAGTTCTCCAATTTGTTTGCAAGAAAGAACATATGAAATATCTAACAAAAATGAATCAACTGTTCATCATCTGGCGAAAAGGTTTAAAGGTACTGCTTTATATAAATAGTTTATTTTTTAAAAAATTGGATGCTCTTTGCGTTTATGACAGAATTCACTTATCATCCCGAACTTCGATAATTTTCTATATGTTTAACTTTTATAACTAATATATCGTTTTTACATTCTTATTAGATAATGATTGCCATGAAAATCATGTAATAGTAAGTGATGTCAGATTGATTAATTTTGATTGATTTTTTAATCTATTTAAAAGAAAATAATTCGCTTTAGAAAAAGTAAGTCTTTATTTAATATTTGTAAAGTTATTTCCTAATAAATTTGCTGTCGTAATATTTTTAAGTTCAAGATATGACTATTTTAATATAACTATAGTTGTATATTTGACTTTTTTTAAATATTAAATAAATTAGTTTTTTACTAATATTATTTGTGTATCTTTTGATTTCGTGCAGTTTCAAATATGTCGACACCGTAATCCCATTTAGCATTTTAGAAAATGCCATTTTTCGGAATTCTCTATCTATCTAAAAAATGCAACCATTCGAATAATGAAACCAGAGAGACGATTAGAATTTGAAAAAAAAAAAAAAGCTTTGAGCGAAATCCATCTTTAGAAAATCTGAATGTATCCAACCATATGCATATGAAAAGGATACCTCAAAAGCAAAATAGGAAGGATACATGAAATTTAATTGTGGTTTGACATGAGAATTATAAATCTTTATAAAATTTTCGAACATATCCGTCGAATTGACTTTTTATGTACTCGAATATCAATAATTCAAATATGTTAGAAATCAATTTGATGAAAATTAATATATTATATTGAAACTCAAATTGTATATCTGTGTTTCATTTCGGATTCAATCTATCTGTGAGAAGAGGTACAAAATGTATGATTTATTTCTTTTACCTTATTTTTTTTCTTTGCTGTGAAATACACCGCATCGTCGAGAAAGATACCCTTTCATTATACTTAAAATTATAAGAACCAAGCATTTTTTAGAAAAGGAATATTAATATCAATCAATCTAAGATCAATCAATCAATCTGTAGTTTAATATGAAATATAGTCTTATGAATGACTATATAATGAATATAGTTTTATAATAACTTATAAATTAATAGTCATTCTCCTATATCGTATTGGAAGATTCATGGGAAAAATTAAATATATAAAATTATAATATGTCAAAATATCTATAGCAACTTTTTCACTATTTTTTTTATTAAAAATAACTATAGATAATTTTTTTTATGATTAAAAAGGATGTAACAGAATTAAGCTATAATAGAATTAAAAAATTGGATGCACTTTGCGTTTATGACAGAATTCACTTATCATCCCGAACTTCGATAATTTTCTATCTGTTTAACTTTTATAACCAATATATCATTTTTACATTATATCATTGTACAAAGATCTTTTAAAAGCGTAATATCGTACTTACCGAAATTTCATACTTTTTACCATGACTTTATTTTTCTCCTCCTTTTTAAGCTTTTATTACGCTTATTTTTCCCTTTAAAAAATTCCGTTTAAAGTCCGTCTATATTGCCGCATTGAAGGAAGACTGTCGAATCTCCATGGCCGAATGGTCATGGCACTGGTCTTGTGATCAAGAGACCTGGGTTCGAATGCCGCTAGAGACACTGAGATTAATGGTATATGTAAATACTTAATTCCTTGATTTCATGTTTTCCTTTATTTCATGCTCCAGAAGATACTGGACATTTCTTTA
Organism: Argiope aurantia; assembly: GCA_026543865.1. Lineage (NCBI taxonomy): Eukaryota > Metazoa > Arthropoda > Arachnida > Araneae > Araneidae > Argiope > Argiope aurantia. The sequence goes on from JAPMOR010029808.1 coordinate 170,598, forward strand.
GTTTACCAGACAAGTGTTCTGGACTTTTCTTACTGTCTCCAGAAGAGTATTCTGGAACTTTCTCTGCTTATATAAAAGCAGAAGATTTGTCAGTTACTGTATTCTCTCGATTCTCTCAGTTCTGAGTTCAGTTAATAAATTGGTTTAGCTCTACCTCTTGTGTGTGTCATTAAGTTCTATAGTAAAATATCTACGTGACAATATAATCAAGCTCAATGTGTATGTCTGCGTGTGTGTTGGCGCTCTACAGGCCAGACCCTTTAACCTACAGCTACGAAATTTGACATGTGTATAACTTGGAGGCCGGGAATGTGCGTCTCGGAGCACATTTGAATTCTTAATTAATTAATTTCTTATTTTTATTTTTAATTAATTTGCATTTCCATATCACATGAAAGGGCGAGATTATCTATCAAAATGTTTCAGTACTGCAATCGAATAGTAGCGTAAGAGATTATTTTTGGTTACCGATACTGATTTGAGTAAATTTCAATGTATACTTTCATTCATGATGTTATCATTCAAATGTATTTAACATTTGCTATTTTATATATGTAAAATAAATATAAAATAGCAAATTATTTGCAATAGCTTTTAATATCCACCTTTCTTTATGAGTTAGTGTATAAAATGATCATTCATTATGCAAATAATAGACAATAGAGTTCATTTTAAGAGCCTATTATGTAAAGGTAAATATAAGTTCATATTATCACATAAAACTTTTGTTTAAAAATTGTTATCCTTTCATTCTAACAGACCATAGAAAATAATGTTCAAAGTCATTGTAAAACTACACAATTCAGAATTCTCATTCGCTTTGAATGTTTCTATTGTGCTAATAATATAAATGGTTATTCAAGAGAAAAGGGTAGATTTAAATTATTTATTTCGAACGAACTACAATAGATAAGGACAAATAAACAAGATATCTATTAGAGGATAGAAGGAATATTACTATATATATTTAATGTGAGTTCCATTTATTAAATGACAAACGTCAAATTAAACCTCATTTCTTATCACATATGGGATATCTGGTCCTAAATGTTGTGAATATCTGGTCCTGTAACAATTCGATCTTGCAGAATAGCAGATATAGGATTGTTATATTGTGAATTGGGAAATTCCAAGCCATTGCCCCCTGTGCTTCTCAATTTCCTATGGATAGCTCTTAGGGTATGTGACTATGTTTGGAATGAAGTTTTCGAAAAACGAAAGAAAATAGTTATATTTTTGAATATTTGCATAAAAATGATTGACTAAAACATCTGTGATCTCAAAGTATAACAGTTAAGTGGCAAAAGTTTTTTTTTAATTGAATAAAAAACATTTAGCTCAAAGAGGTATAAAGCAAGAATCTTCTAGTTTAGAGGTTTATCAAATGATTTGTTTAAAATTTTGCAGGTAAACTAAAAATTATATTATTTAATTCCTGAACTAAAAAGCAAGATGTATTTCTATCCATTCGTAAAATATTTGGCATTTGATGGATAAATAATAATAATAATAAAAATTTAATTTCTTTCACATTGTGAAGCACTAAAACAACTATAAAATATTTCTAAATGAATAGATTACTTATTTTCGAGTTCAGAAACTACATATCATATTGAGAAATTATTATACCAAATTTGAACAAAACATATGCATTAGATTTTAATTTATTAGGTTTTTCGCAAAAAATAAAAATCTATCATTTTTTTATATTTGAGAAATAAGCATCTAAATATTTGAAACAGCATTAAAACGTATGTAAATGCAACTGTAAAAATTAATGTAATTTCTCCAAAAATTGACTTAGAAACAAAATTCTAATGATTTTTATAAAGAAACCTGTTCAAACATTAAGAATATTAAATAAAAAATCATAGTTACCAACCTTAATATTTTTATCTGACAAGCGAGGATTATCGTATATTCAGCGCCATCTGTAAATCTATAGATAACAAAGCAACTATTTGTAGAATTTAAATGAAATAAAGGCTATATTTCTTAAGACTTCAACAATGGATTCACTTTTTGTATTCTGCAGCAGAAGAAACGACTTATCTTCAAGTATCGCCATTACCTCATAAACAAACAACAGAGATATATTTACAGGGAATATTCAAATACAGAAATTAAAACTTTAAACTTTCCTCTTACTTATTCGAATTTTTATAATTTTTATAATTATTACGATTTTTTCTTTACTTGAATAGAGATTTTATATTGAAAAAAAAATAATTGCAGACGATTTATGTTCAATAATATAGAAAACAATTGCATAATTAAAAAAGTCAATTTAATGAAATAAATGAAAATTACAAAATTATCATAACTCTTTATTATCTAATCTCTGCAAAATTATGATTTATTTATTACATTTTTTTCACAATTTTTATTGATTTAACGACTGAAATTTTACACTTTAAGAACAGTTACAATTCAGTTCAAATAGATATATTGGAAATACATTTATTAAAATTTTTCTTGCTATAGTCAATTCATGTACTAATCAGATCTTTTTTTTTAAATATTAACATAAGTGTTTTAAGTTAAGCGGATTTCTTTTTATTACTAGGATGTACTTTCTATGTTTGGAATTCGTTTTATTTTTAGAAATAGATTTGGAAAATAATGTTGAAAAAAAATATTATAATTCACATCTTTAATTCTTTTCTTTTATCTTTTTATCACCTTTTTACAGTAATGGGAATGTAAAATTCAAAATACTGTTATCTGTTTTCATCAGATTTTGTGAGTTCATTTGTATTCTTTATGTGCTTGTTTTGATTGATTTAAACGGAAGGGAAAAACTGAAGTAAAGAAAAAAAAATGACATTTAAATACTTAAAGCAAGTAAATCGGTAGAAAAT
>JAPMOR010029808.1:179597-203142 GCA_026543865.1 Argiope aurantia
TGTTATGAAAGAAGAATAAATGTCCGAAAGAATCAGGTTTCAGAAATCAATCAGAAAGAATCGGAAGAATGTTTTTTATATTCCTTAAACATGATACATTTATTTCAGGATAGATTACATTTTTTATAGTCAACAGAAAAATTATTTTTCTTGATTAAAAGTCGCCTTTATAATTTTCAGCAAAATCAAGCACATCTCAATTTGTATAGGACCGTTTGCCCGCATTTCTTCAGTGTCATACTTCTCAACAAATTATACAAATGTCAGCATACTTAGAAAAACATCAAATGCATCGTTACTTGAATTATAATCACAGAAGTCCTTTTTTTTTTATCTAAATCACCATCATAAGTACAACATATTTCAAGCATCAATCAAAGACTGCAGCATTTCTCAGAGTGATTATTGGAATATTAAGCCTTAAGGCCGTCCTTTTTATTGACATTTTTTAAATAATTGACAGGGGGGGGGTTGCCCCATGATCGCTTCCGCTCGCCAACCCCGATATTGTCCATTATTGTACGCGATGCTCTTCAGTTCCAGTTAGCGAGTTTCTTTTAACTCCACTGACCATTCTTTCAATGCTAGAAGCTTAATCTTTCCATGATAAGAACATACATCGGCTACTTCCAATTCAAAACTTAAAGCCGCTCAATGAGAATGTTATTTGCTCATGTCTCTAATACCTAAATATTGCTTAAATTTTTCATATTTTGCCGCCAACTTAGCAGTTTTACTATCATATTTCCTTTTCAAATCAGAGGCGGCGGCAGAGATTTGCCGACGGGGTGGCAAGACAAATCCGACGCAATATTTCTAATTTGGCTTCAAAACCACTCATAATAATTAATTTTGTATTTAATTAAAGAAAATCACGTATTCTTTAGTTCCTTTCTTTCAATATTAAAACTTTACAAAGGTATTTGTAAAAAAATGTTCTCAGTTTCTTTTACTGGCCATCAAAAAATTGTCAATATTTGAATTTATTACTTTATAAGACTCTTGGGGGTCACGGTAGCCTGGTGGTAAGGTCTCGGCTTCGAAACCGGAGAGCCTCAGGTTCAGGACTCGTTTCCACAGAAGAAGCGCCGTGTAAGCGGGCGTGGTGCACGCTAAATCCGTGGGAGGAAAGCATCCTCCCACTGGTGTGATGTGAATGCTTAGAGAGGAAGGTGCCAGCTCAGATGTCGTCCTCGTTATCTTACGGCAGCTCTAAATTACGAGTTCCGTCCCAAAATAGCTCTATTGTTGCTTTAATACGGGGCATTAATATAATAAACCAAATTTAAACTGTGAGACTTTTGCGATTTAATTTCACTGAGATCTAATTTTTAAAAAAATATGGTTATATTGCATTCTAGAATGCAGTATATAGACAGAAACACAGATTGCTCCATGCGTGTCATACTAAATAAACAAACGGATGTTCTAATTATTTTATATCTGAAGTAATATAAAATGAATGTTGAAACAAAATGTTTTATAAAGGAAAAGTTTTTAGAAACAAATAATAAATAATTTAATGTTGTCCCCAAATATCGATTTTTCAGCATAGTCCCCAGATAAAATATTTGTTAAATAATGATTGCAACAAGAGAAGGAATTCAGAGGTGTTTCGAATCCGAGGAGAAGAAGTGTGCATGCTCAACAAAAATTTACTTTAGTTCGGATACGAACAATATAGAAAGCGGAAAAGATATAATGATGTTTCTTAAGAAGACTGGAGAAAATATTTTGTAAATATATGTACAAACTTAGTATTTTATGTAATATATGAAAAATGCTCTTATGAAAACTGGACTGCTTAAACATTAGACCCCATGTATGCATTTTTTAATATATATATATTTATGTTTAAAAAACCAATGCATAAGTACTTTTTTAATTCGAAATAATTGCAAGCTAATATTACTCCAAAAAAATGAGTTTTATCCCCTTAGTTGCATGCATTAGTTTTTCTTAACCCCTTCGTGTACAATGACGAGTCTGACTCGCGTATGGAATTACTAAATTTTTAATTTTAAATCTGCAATTAAGTGACAGTATTAAGTAATTTAAAATGCAAAAATCACTTGAAAACGCATCATTACCTCAAATGTCCTTATATTACTCTAGGGATTAAAATAAAAATAATTGTCCCAAATAAAATCTATCATTTAATAAAGAAGTTAAGTAAATTCTTATGTCAAGAGGTTAATATGCTATTTATAAGTATTTTATGAATAATTATTTTAATCATCAAAACATCTTTATTCAGAGCCTATTAAAAATTTAGAATCATCTGAAATTATATAGTTTTTACCGCGAATAGTAATTGAAAGAAAAAACGATACGTTCCCCAATAACATAGTCATAATATTGAATGCAGAGTTTGAATAATTTAGGTAGTAATTTATTTAACAAAATTTAGTGCAAACTTGGATAAACTTTTTTAATGGAGCTAAAAAGCTATCATACCACAAATATTTTTTTGTTGCCAATTGTAATCGATAATATTTCTTTAGTGTAATAACTGTACACTGAAAAATTAGATTGCAAAAGAAAACAGATATGTTACTGTTAAATAAACTTAATTTACAATTATATAATTTATTTACTCCATGATTTGTAATGAATTCACATAATTACAGCAAGGAAACTTTTCTAAGCATTCATAAGTCCAAGAGTGTCAAAAGAAAAGAGCGTTTTATTAAATTTAGTTTAACCATTAACTAGATTTTAACCAGAAAATTGTCATACTGAAATGAATAAAATAAATTTACCAATTCATTACAGAGGAAGTAACAGTTAGATGAATAAGACGACGATTAATTTTAGAACTTGAATTTGAATGATGAATTATGGGAAACGACTCTATCATCCTATTCATGAATAATATAAAAGCTTTAATTTCTCTAATACTTCCACTGGCAGGTAATCGAAGTGCTCGATGAAAATAATTTTTTCCCCCATAATCTATGATAAAATCTTAGCCGAAGGGAAAAAGATGAGTCGATAAAAATGTGATGTCTTATTCACTTGCCAGCTTATTGATTATTCTTCTAAATATAATAAAAAGTGTATGCTGAATGAACATTATAATATTTAAATCAGATGACTGAGAATTTGGACTTAACATCGTCGACATCCATCGCATTGAACTCTTGGCCGACCGATCAAAACTTTTAGGCAAAATGTGATATATTATTGCCAAAAGTAGTGAAAATTAAAAGCTTGATGAACGACATTCGAATCAAATGTCTGAAAATCTGTAGGTATAGTCTTTGACATTCATCACTTTCAGTTCACAGTCGGCCGCCTTAAAATTGTCGGCAGAATGCGATATCTTATTCGATCGGATATATTGCCAGAACAAGTACAAATTATAAGTTAAATGAACGACATTTGAATCAAATGTCTGAAAATCTGCAGACTTAACGTCTTCAACACTCACCGCATTCAGTTCATAGTCGGCCGATCAAAAATCGCCAACAAAATGAGCCTATCACCTTGTCGATATCTTATTCACTTGTTAGCTTGTCGGTTATATGTCAAAAGTAGTACAAATTTTAAGCTGAATGAACGACATTTGAATCATATGTCTGAAAATCTGCGAACTTAACATCTTCGACATTCGTTGCATTCTGTTCTTAGTTGGTCTATTAAAAATTGTCCGCAAAATACGTCATATTATTGATCTACCACTCTATCGATTATTTTGATAAATATAGTCAAAATACTTTAATCGTTTCTTGAATATTTCAACTGTTTACAATATTTTAACTTCAAGGCAGTTTTTAAATAATTATATTCGATAATGCGCGTCTCTCTACAACCATCCTGAAGTGCTAAGCACTTTTACCAACGAAACTCTGAATCTCTCGCCGACGGGGGTGCAATTGGCCCCCTGCTACCGCCGCCTCTGCTTCGGAAGTCGAAGAAATTTCTTTGCCAGACTTACTTCGTAGCTAAGAAAACAGATCTACTTGTGACTTCTTGAAGTTTAGTTTTCCTTCTTTTTTCTTTTCTTAAAAATTTTCTTATTTGACATCCAGAGGGATATATCCTTGGCATGGACATGGTTATATCTAACAGTATTAAGCAATTTATAGAATTAATTATCAAATTACTATATTTATTTACTATATCATACAGGCGAAGCTTTGGGGGAATAAATATTGACGGAAATAGCAGCAGCAGCAGGGCGGTAGCAGGGGGCAATTGGCCCCCTGCTACCGCCGCCTCTGTTTCAAATTACCAGATTCCAGCTTGGTCTTTATTTGCATTTTTTTTCATCTGATATTACTGGAAACCCCATTACAATTTTTAAAAACAGTACAAGGTTAACACATGCCTTGCTTAGATATTCAGAAAATTGCTAGCTGAGAAACGAAAAATTTCCGTTGCTCGAAAAAGATAAACAAACCAGAAAATTATTCATTAGTGCTTTTGCTAATGGTGTGTGTAAAAGTAGAATTAACAAGTAATATTGTTTTAGATTCATTTGATGTTAATTTGAAATTAATTAAAGCTTTACATTTCCTTTCACCTTTTCACAGTCAAGTGCAATGTACATATTTACTATGACGTAATAATAATTTTCATTAAATATTTCAAACAATAATGGCGAAACAAACCTTAAATGTCTGGGGTCATGTGACTCGATATCTACCAATTACATAGTGAATAAAACCAAAATTTATATTATTTTTTTATATATAATAGGGAGTTTTGAGAACGTTATTTGTCCACCTAACCTTTTCAGTAATTCGCTTTATTATGTGCTGCATCTGAAAAGTTAATAAAAAGATATTTGAGTTAAAAAGATATATTAAGTTGTTCTTCTAATACTGGTACAACACCGAAATTGATAGCGCTATTATCCCGGTAAAATAATACATGCTAAAGCCTTATATTAACATGATAATGATTATAATCTGGAACATGGCCTACACAGTGGCGGATTTTGACAATATGAGACCACAGGCGCTGAAATCTTTTGCGGCCCCTCCTTAGTAAACTGTATTGATGACTAGAAATTAGTGTGAATTCAACTTATTTGAACTTTTAACTTTACTTTCATGCTTGGTTTCTATTATCGCCATATAATTTGAAAGCGATTTTAAAAATTATTTAAGGTATTTATAGCTAATATTTCTCCTCATTTATGCAGAGAATATATTTCTTATCGTCACAATTTATGTATTATGTCATTTTTTAAGTACTTTTCCGCCACTGAATATTTTATTTCATATGTGTATGTGAGTGTGCAAAACGGTGATATAAAGCAACAAACGTGGAGTTTCCTTTGTCCAAGCCTTAATACGAGTAGTATAAGAATAGGAACCCGCTCATGAGAGTTTTGTGCTTTGTAATATATTGAAAACCAAATATATGTTATAAATGCCTCTCTTTCAACTGATTGAAATCCAAATTTAACACGGAACAACGGTTTTCATATAAAGATCACATATCAAATTTCATTTATCTCAGTCATTGCGTTTTTTAGATTGTAGTGTGTATAACTTAATTATGGTTATACGCATTCAAAAGTGCAGATGAATAGACGGTGAATGCTTGGGCGTATTTAATTAAAAATTCGATAAGTGTCTACGTTTTACAAAAATTTATTTATACAGCTATTTACGTTTTGTAGTTATCCTATTCATTTTTAATCGGACAGACTACATGTCAATGGATTTCGTTCAAATTTTAATAGAAATCTACAAATTTGATGTACAAACCACACAGGAAATTTTATTCGTCAAGCTTAAGGCGTTTTTGAGATATTGCGTTCACAGACATAGAGACAGACATTATTCCCAAACTGTCCTGTATGGACTCGGGACAGTCTAAAATGCTGAAATTTGTCAAAATCTCGAATTTTTTGACTATTACAATACTTTCTCTTTGTATACCTCGTTATAAGTAAATACCTCGAGTTTGAGTTCCTAAATCATTAATTTTTTTGTGTCATAATAAATTTTATCCTAAACAGAAGATATCAAATTTTATATTCTTCCTGAACTTCGAGCTGAAATAAGCATTATGAACTTTCTATGAACCGAAAACTGAATGGCATATTCTATATTCTAGCATATTTTCTGTTAAAGAAAGTAAAGTTAAATAAACATTTTTGGAAGAAGATAATAGAAATATCTATGTCTAATAATAAATGAAATTATTTAAACTTTAATGTGAGGTATAGAAACACGTATTGAGTTGCTTTAAAGCTATACTTTCTAGATACTATGTTTCTAGCAGGGTGGCAAAAATTGGACTATAATATCAGAATTCGAGAATTGATGCAAATTATTACTACTATAGTGAGTGTGTTGTGATTTTCTAATGAACTGCCCGATTTTAAATATAATATTTTTAATCTACACAAACACAGCTACACTACAAATTTTACAAACACGCTTAGACAATTAGGTGAAAGAAAACAATATGGTGGAGGGATTCCACTGTTTCTAGCCGACAGCATTCGGCGTTAGTGCAAGCTTTGCGCACAGGGAAAAAAGTCGACTTCAGGATGCAGGTCTCCCGTTCAACTGCTTGTCTTCTGTAAAACGCCACAAGGGGAAAAAGAGGTGCTACACTACTCAAAATTAATCCGTTTCATTGAAAAAGCAAAAGATTGAAAGATGCTTTATAAAATACTAGTCGACTTCGACGTTTAGCTGTTCGCTCACTTTATTAATAGTAAAAATTTAGCCATATCAATTAAATTTGGTTTGACCTAAATGAAAACATATCTGATTTGACAAGAAATGAAAATATGTTAAAGCATTCTTTCATTATAAATATAGAGTTGATTTACTATGACGCAAAAAGGCGGAAGTAATTGATGAATACAATTGTCGTAGTAAGGGGCGATATAATTTTTATTTTACGATAACTCTCGAAATGGAGCCTTAGAAAAAACAGGCTATCATTGGTGGTTTATCTATGTATTATGAGTTTTCATATGAAATAGAAATCGGCTACATCTAATCAGTGGTTGAGGCTGTGTGACTGGTTATTTTTTTTATCATTTAAAAATTTAGACTGTTGATTTAATAATATATCTGTTGCCATACTTATACATTAGAAACACTCTGAATACTGCGACTTTCAAAACTATTTAGAGGTTTGTTCTTTTACATTGCATTTACGTCAATATTTATTCCCCCAATGCTTCATTTGGCTTTTTTTAAAATGAAAAGTAAAGGAAGAAAATTCTGTATTCAGACCGAAGGAGATAATGTGAACTAGGAAATTTGCCCCTGACTTATCTCTGCTATATTCGCCGAAATAAATTTTGAGGCCCTTATAAATCTAGAGACACGAGGCATCGCTTGTGCAGAAAACCGCTACTGGGCTTGCCAGATTAACAAAATCATTCATAACGCTCTATAGGGCAGATAACTGGATCAGAAGCACCAATTTCCAAATAGTTATTTTATTGATTCTCACTAAGAAATATTTTTTTCGATATTTAAATGATTTTTCAATTCGAAATTAAGAATTTCTTCTCATTTTGCACAAATATCATTTCTATACTTCTTTAAAATTTGAAAAAGTAGGTTTTCAATTGAACCAATTTTTTTAAGTAAATTTTTTCTGTAATTATTGCGCCTTAATATCAGCATTGGCAAAATTTAATATTTCGACAAAAAAAAATGGAATTAATAAAAAATGTTTAAATTAACTTCGAAAAATTAGTGTCGCAGTAAAGCTAATTTTTGGAATTTTAAGTTGGAGTAAAAAAAATTATATGGTGGTTTGTTGAGAAGTTATGGTGGAAAAAAAATTCCTTTCACCCACATTTCACACCTTCTTTAGAGCGGTGTAGAAAACTTTTAATAGCTCAATTCATTCTTCTAGACTCTAAGAAACATGAGCAAAATTTTGTTTGAATCATCAAGGGGTAGGATTGTATGAGGATCAGGCAAGCCATTGGATTTTAAATTATATATTGGTATATATGGAAAGATTGCATGTTTGCGGGACTGAGAAATAGTTTATGCGATATCAGTTCAGAGTCGACTATCGTAGTAACATCCAGTACCTGAATTTTGAACTGTATTAATCTAGCCTTGATTCATTATTGTAGCCGTCTTTATCATTTGAGGCCGATGTCAAGGCTGTTTATTCTACTTTTCACGAGACCGATAACGAAGATGGGAGACCTGAATGGACGTTTACTATTTGCCGCGCCTGTCCCAGATCTTCATGGCTGATATAGAAACCAACACGTTACTTTTTACTTTCTCGCATACGTAATCAAGATAAAGCATAATATTCTCCAAAAGAATTAACGAATCTCCCTGTTTTAGACCTCCCCACGTTCGAAGAACACATTTTTGGGAAATGTCTGTCTTTTTGTCTAACCGTGACAAAGATAATTCTTCAATCTAGATGGATGAAATTTGACATATAGTCTTTATACTAAATCTGTAGATTTCTGTCAAATTTTAAGCTAAATCCGCTCAGAATAAGTCTGTCTTTCCGGCTATCCGAATACAGTTTAACCCGATAACTACAAAATGAAAAGACTTAGCTAGATAACATTTGGTGCATAGAATTAAAATCTTTAGTGTAGAAAGTTATAATAGTTTTGAGTCAAATCCAACGAGCAATGAGCGTCTTTTGGCCTGTACTTTTAGAAACCTGTAAGCATATTAACTCAAAAAACGCACATAAATGCATGAAATTCGGTTTGTGATTTTGTAAGTAAAAGTGTAGTTTCATGTCAGATTTTTATTTCAATCTGTAGATAAAAACGCGTCCAAAACAAAAATTCGATTTTCGGATATTATTAATCGCATGTCCGGGATTAATCGCCAAACATCTCGCAAAGGATGACAACGTAAAAATGCCAAATTCTCGCCAAAAGCTAATATTTTTCAATTATTATACGTCAATGTTATTCAAGGCGTTCTCTGGGATAACACCTTTCTTAGAGTGTTATGCGAGAAGATTTTGGATTGATCACTTCCAATGGTTTTTTTATTCGATTTGCGCATCATGGCCAGATTTGGCTTTTGAACCAAAAACCAAAATATCCTAATGTGCTTGTACGTTTCGCTTTTTCATGTGCTTATACGATAAATAGTACTAAATTTAATAAACATCTAAACCATAGATCTATTAAAACCACCTTGTAGAGTAATTTCCTACAATTGCAATATACTATCTTTGTAAACTTATATGTCAAAGAAAATAAAAAATGTAGTATGACGGAATAAATTGCGTTTTTTAGAACCTTTCTAATCACACTTCTTTTTCCCTCCTGACTGTTTATGAATTAACTCTTTGTTTACGAGTTTGGAAATTTTCCTGGTAGGGTATCAATTATAGGCCAACGATCACACCTGAATTTTGTTTGTTTAATTTCAGTAGATCATGAAAAACCTTATCGTTCGAAACCGATGTCAAGGCTGTTTATCCTGTTTATGATAAGATATTTGAATGACAATTTATCATTTACTACACCTGTTGTCGGAGTGCTTTATTAGTATCAAAGTCAACAAGTTTTTTTTTTACATTTTCTTTTACTGTTTCTTGAATAGTATTAAAATGATTAAATGTCTAAAACATGGATTCATCAAAATCCCTTTGTTTTGCCCTAATTTTTGACAATTGGAATACTTTCTTCCAGTACTTAATATAAGAGTTACTAAAATAAGAGAAATAAAAGAGAGAAAATAAAAGAGTTACTTGATGAAACATAATCGATTTTTGAAAAACTATTACGTTTACGCACTTTCTAACTAACTATTTTATTTATGAGACTGGGAATTATCGCTATTACGATTGCCATTAAATATCAGTAGCACTTGATGCTTAAATTTTTGATTAGATTAGCTGTAATAAAAAAACATTTCACCCATTTCCACACTTTATAAATTAACTGCTTCCTTATCAGATGGGATATTTCACTACTAGGACAAACAAAGACCATCTATGAAAGTACCATCTGGTACCTGAATTCCGGAATCGTATTTATCTAGCTTCAGGGAAACACGAAAGTCCCTTAACGTTTGAAGTCGACGTCAAAGCTGTTTATTCTGCATTTGATAAGAGATCTGAATAAAAATTTGTCACTTGCCATATCTGCCGTTAAAGAGCGTTATTGGTATCAGAAGCAAGCGTTCTAATACTCTGTGTAGTATTTAAGTGCTATAAAACTTTCGTATTATCCGGGACAGTTGGATAATACGAAATTATCTTTTTAACATTTGCATAAAATTTGTTTCAAGTTCGAATTGAATGTCCTGCGTTTTGCTCATATGTAAATCTATAGAGAGAAAATGGTCTCCTTAAAATTTGTCTCGTATTTTCTTTACGTTTTATTATTATCTTGATTATTATTATTGTGTGCTCAGTCAAAAAGATATTTCAATGGATTTCTTTCCAAATTTTGTATAGAGCTACGAATCTGGTGTGAAGGCCATATATCATATTTCATCTACCAAATTAGCTCAAAGTGTTTAAAGTCATCTTGTTCACAGAAAGATGTGATTCCAATAAAAATGTGTCAGGAAACTCTGAGATTGGTTTAAATACCGAAGACGAAGTTATTGACAGTTACTGTCTTTCGCTCAATATACAAGAAAGGAATAATTAAAATTTATAAGTAATTTCTACTCTACTAGAATTCCATCTATTGATTGTATTTTCTATGGATTTATTACAAATATCCTGACATATCAGGAAAATTTTAATATTATTTTCATAACAATTAATTTAATAGTCATTTTTATTAATTAAAAACTTTGATTCCAGATACAGGAATTATTTTATCTTTAGTGTTACCGTTCATATTGAATGCAAATTTATAATATAGATATATCGGATTTATGATCGGATAACATAGACACAATACACATCGGATTGGATTAGGATTTATTTTTTACATGCATGTTGGCATTCCATTTGACTGATCAAGATTAAATGAATCATAAAAATATTTATATCCCGAGCTTCGAGTACACCTATTAGAATCTTGCATTAAAAATATTAATTGCATTTTAATGTAAAATATTTCCTTGTATTAATAAATTTTAAATAGAAATAAAATGGAATGTAAATTAGACAAGATTTGAAGCTGTTTTGTCTTTCCAAGAAAAATAGAAAAGTAGTTAATTGTCTTCAATCACGATGTTTCATATTTATTGATAAAAACCACAATTGGAAAAAAAATTTTTTAATTGAAAATTAATTAAAAATTTTATAGAAAAACAGAATTTTTGACTTCCTTTTATTATGTCAAGGTGTTATGAAAAAGCATTGAATAAACTTAATTTAAAAAAAAAATTACTTCTGAAAAAAATTGTGTCATATTTTATTACATATAAAACAGCGTTGCCTTAATATACCCAATCACCTTGCAGAAAAGCATGTTATTTTTTCAATTCTTTTTGACGAAAAAACTTTATAATCAGCCATTTATTTGTTAACTCTTATTCTTTAAATTTATAATTTGCATTTTTTAATTAAATTATATTTTGCATTTGCATTTTTGCAACATTTTTTCCCCTCCTATATGTCAGCACTTTGCAGCTCAGAAAATTTGTCATTTTTCTGGAAAGCATTTAATTGAAAATCAAAATTTCTACAGTAAAACAGTTTTTTATACCAAAGGCTTATACTTCTCCAACCCCAACCCCTGCTCACTAGGTTCACCAAACCCCAAGAATCACGCTATAATTCATTTGAGATCATCAAATAAGCGCAGCTTATTTGTTCCCTCGCGTATAGTTAAGCAATTCTGCTAGTAATCAGAAATTATGAATACATTTATTAATAAACGTAAATATAAATTATTTCAAATCGTATGAATTGCTAACATTAATTCTCCATCAACTATTAAAAATTAAATAATTAATTTCTAAAATTAGAATGTTTTGGTAGCAGAGAGATATATACATGTACACAACAAAACAGGTAGAACTAAAATATATAAATCTAAGGTATTTAAAGATTAAAATTTAATTTACTTGTTTTCACATGTTTTTATAATATGCATTCATCAAAACTAGTCTACATAATATCAATAATATTGAAATAAAAGCCGAGGACGGCTAGTATTTATAAGGCTAAATAAGTCATGTCAGTAGTGAACTTTGATGAACTACATCTTAAAAAGAATGCCATTTTTTAACGATTCGCCAAATTACGATTTACAAATTGCGATTTGGTTTCATTTTGCTTGCGTATAAGCGATATATATATATATATATAAAGAGAGAGAGAGACTAATTAGTAATAAATACCGAGTTAAAAGGAAAAAATAGAATCAAAATTAAACTAAATAACAAAATTAAACTTTAACTCTGTATTTATTACTAATTTGTCTAGATTCATCTGTGTTTTAGTAGTAGCTGCATTTGCGCTCTCTAAATAAAATGGTGCTTTTTCAGTTTTTTTGTTTTTTTTTTGTTTTTAGTTTCTTAGTTTAATTCCGAATTAATTTAAATTAGATTGTATTATATATATATATGTGTGTGTGTGTGTGTGTATGGATTTCAGTATCTTTTTAATACATCAGAAGCAATTACATTTGGTAAAAACTAATTAAATAAGTTATTATACTTTTATTTGAAAAGTAAATTCTTTAAAAAAAATAAGAAAAGTTTGCTTATTTTTAATTTTTTTTATTGCTATACAAAATATAAGAATTTTAATCCCAATGAGTTTATTGGAACATACTTTCATAAAGTCTGTTCTTGTAAAATCTCATCATACGATAAGATAAATGAATATATAGCTCTAATATCTCGCACTCATCTTCCTCCAAGATGAGAAGTAAATTTGAAAATTAAATGGACATGGTATATTTGATTTTAATCAAGCGAATTCAGAATTAATTTAGTTATGAATCATAATATCCTTGTCATTTCTTATTAAAGCTTAAAATGTTTTAAAATTTATAACATGTACTTTATCAATTATCGAAGATAGTTAATTATCATAAAAAGGAATATAATTTTGAAAAAAAAAAGAAAGATGCAGATTAAGAAAATAAAATCTTTCAAAAAAAATCGAATTTTACATTAAAAAATAAAATTATCCCTCCATCCATGTTTAGTTGTTCGATTTATCTCTTTCTTCCCGGTCACCCCCAAATTTTCACATATACTCACTAATTTATGCCTTTGAATATTATTAACCGTATTTGCAAGCACTAAACAGGAAAGATCTTATGCGTGCGATCTTATGATTTTTTTTTCTGATTAATTGCCAGAATGTGGTTATTACCAAATGTGTATTTTAAACTTTTTTTCAACTGATTAAACCAAAATTACATACAGAGCTATAATTGTAATCCAAAAATCGCATTCTTAATTTCGTAATATAAGTCAATGCGTTTTTGAGTTATCGCCGGCTTTACTTGCTTGTGAAAGTACAGACCGACAGACGGCCAACCCCATTGCAGACTTTGCTTCAAATTTGATACTGATATGCATTAAAGATATTAAATCTGCATATCTTCCTGTATAACATCTCTCTAGCTCCCTCCGTTTGACAATTATCGTGTTAACTTACATTCGGACAGGAAAATATTCTGGCTATCTCTGAATTGATTCCATTCAAAAATTGATAGAAATCTATAAATTTAGAATAGAAATCGTATACCAAATTGCATCTAGCTAACTCTTTTTGAATTATTGTATTCACAGACATAATAAAAAAATGTTTTTCAGACTAATGAAGGTCTAAAACGTGGAGATTCATCAAATATCGTGTTTGAATTCTTGACGTTTACTATATTTTATCTTGGTTTAATCCGCATACAAGAAGGTAAAAATCACAAACTCAAATTCAGTTTAGATCATTTAACTTGTGTCTTTAGTATGGACATCGACGTGTGATTTCATATGCTAAATCGCGCCGCCCTTATGTTTCCTAAAATAAAATGAAAAATTATATCGTTGTATTTGATTTTGTTTTCCGGTTTCTTGAGCGTAATTTTGTACAGATCGCGTAGTTCAATTATAATACATGCACAATTAAAATGAGATGCAAGACGAAAATAATTATTTCGCAGCAAAATGGAAAGATTTACCAAAAGTGGATATTTAACATACTTTGAAAATATCAGTATGAAAAGAATTTAGATAAATTCTTACTTTAGCCAGATTTTTTGTAGCTACGATGCTTTTAAGCTCCACAGCCCAAAAATTTTGATAAATATAAGAATTTATAAGGCAAAGCAGTTGGAAAATTCCACAAATTATCGGAGAGCAAGCTTTGAATAATCAACCTGAACATTAGACTTCTGGATCCTTATTGAAACTTTAACGTGCCAAGAGCTCTGTCATTCTGATTGTTGAAACACTCTTGACAGAAAAAAACAACTAAACAATACTTAACCGACACCGGCAACGACAATGATTTGTTTTTCTCACTTTACTTTTTTTAAAATTTATTTTTAGTGGCGGTTTGAAATTAACAGTGTTACAAAAAATATTTATCTTGCGATTTTAATTTTTGATTTTTAAAAAAAAAGCTACTTAAACTATAATTAGCCTATAATTTTTAATTTGAAATCCACATATAATAATTTTTGTGTTTGAAGCATATTAATTAACCAGTATATGGTATAAATATACCTTACAGTTTTATCAATAGAAAATTATATGAATGTTGAAGTGATAATTCAGCACACAAAAGAATTAGGGAATCTATTCCCTCATACACCTTCACACAGTCAGCTTGATAATGATTGTGCAAAAATGAAAAATATAATGTCCAATATGTTATATGCAATTTTCCTTTTTAACCTGTAATAATTAATAATAACTCATCTTTCATAAGAATTTTCATCTGATTAACAATTGAGATGTACCTATGTACCTTTTTTCGCAAAGTGACCTCTAAAAAAAAGAAAATGAATATTCAATAAAGTAGATATGATACATCAGAAAAAAAATGCATTCCTTTTACAAAACTAATTTTGCAAGTAGAATATAACAGAGGAAGTATTAGTTTATTTTATGCTTTCCTAATACTTTAGTTCGTTTTGAAAATGTTTTATTAGTTTTAACTAATAAAAAGATTGTAAAGTTTTTTTCCCTGAGAAACTTTATAGTTACATTGTTTTTAATAATGTACAACTATACTTGATAATCCATAACAAACCACAACGTTCGCTGGTAGCTGGTTACTTATACTATTAAACTGATTGTTCTGTCTTACAGTTGTACAAAGGTAACAATGATCATCTAGTTACGTATAAGTTTGACAATTCTTAGACGATTTTTCTTTCAGTTATTTGATTTTTTTTCATGCACGTGAAGCTGGAATGTCAAAACTGATTTTTTTTATATTCACTTATTGGTGTGCTAAAGTTTCAAAATTTTGCACAATTACTTGTATATTCTTGATGGCAAAAAGCTATTTTAATATTTTCATACTATAATTATCAGTTAATCGATTAATACAATTAAATTTTGATTTCAAACTTGTGGCGTCACATAGTAGTGAACCAGAAAAAAAAATGATTTGAAGGTTTATTAAATAATTTGATCGTCCATCATACTGATGACATTAATTTTTAAATGTCGATGAATTTTTAATTAAATGTTAACAAAAAAAGTATTATTTTAAACAATAGTTGCAGACTAAGCATGGAGTAAGTACTCTGTGGATAGTAGTGACGCTTATATATACTGATAAATAATATTTGCAATGATAAATTATATATTTTAAATTAAAGATTATTATCTGACGCACTAATTATTTTTAAAAAAAGAGTTAGAATGAAAATATCCATTTTTTATTATACTAATATAAAAGTTTATTTTTATTAAATTTATGCTTGTTACTGAAAACAAATGCAAAAAAGTGCTAATCCTTAAAAGTGCTTTATCCCTAATGCAAAAAAAAAAGGTGCAAGTAAAAAGTAACTTCTTTAAATTTGAAGACACTTTTTTGTCAAACGCTACGATAGTTTTTTGGAATATGATTTCTTTTAGAATTTAAGATGTGAATTGAAAAATAACGAGCCAATTAAAATGTTTTTACGCGAACTTGTAAGCGTTTATTTTTGGGAATTGAATAAATTCAAATAGTTAAATTCAGATTCTTAATTAGGATTTTCTTTGACAGTGGGCGAAAAACCAATTCTTTCGACAAAAATACTTATTACATACATAATTTAAAAAGTATGAATCTGAATTAATTGGCATTCAGCCAGATTTATCCAGTTGTTTGTCATTT
Source organism: Argiope aurantia (assembly GCA_026543865.1). Taxonomy (NCBI): domain Eukaryota; kingdom Metazoa; phylum Arthropoda; class Arachnida; order Araneae; family Araneidae; genus Argiope; species Argiope aurantia. The sequence goes on from JAPMOR010029808.1 coordinate 195,789, forward strand.
CTGTTGACGTACAGTTCTCACTATTTAACCTTGGAGCCCATCCCAACAAAATAACAAAATCAGTGAACTTTTTTTTCGCAAGTAAATACCTCCTTAAAAAACACTGGTAGAGGGCAAATTTTTTCAAGGACAGATTCTTATTTCGGATTTAAAAATACAAAAAAAAATTTTTTTTATGCATAACAAAGAACTTTTTTGTTGTTGTTGAAATATCATTAATTTTATATTTTTGATAATAAATTATATATACCATTTTATTTCAGATTTTTATACAGTAACGTCCAGGTTATTCTCAAAATTGAATAGCTTACAATTACAAATAAACGATTGCTTCCAATAATCCTCAAAATGGCTAAAAAAAGACCCATATCAGTATAAAAATGTTTTTGAATATTTTTTTTTTCTTCACAGAATCTGCCAACATTTTAGATTCTTGTAAACATCGTATAAATAAAGTATTGCAATCGAAAAAAAAATCGAACTTGATTTTAACAAATCTCCGGGTTTTAGACCTCTCCGAGCTCGTAAAACACATTTTCGAAAAATATCCATCTGTCTGTGTCAAAGATAATTCAAAAACTCTTTCAGCTAGAAATTTGAAATTTGGTATATTGTCTTAACACCAAATTTACAGATTTAAATCAAAATTTCGACAAGATCTGTTCAGAAGAAGTCCATCTGTCTGGTTGTTCGAATATAAGTTAACATGCTAATTATATAGCGAAGAGACCTAAATAAATAAGATTCGGTACACATATTTAGCATCTATAGTGGAGACACTTATCAAATTTTTAGCCAAATCTAACATGAAATTGATCATCTGTTGGTCCGTACTTTCAGAAACATGTCGCAATAATTTAAAATGTATCAAATTTGGTACTGGACTTCGTGACTACAAGCGCAGTTTTATGTCAAAATTTGACATAAAACTGCGGTCTAAAATGCAAATTCGTTTTCTGAATACTGTTAATCGCATGCTAGAGAATAATCGCCACATAACTCCAAGATTCAGTAAAAATGTTAAACTCACGCCAAAAATTAATATTTCGTAATGTTGTATGCCATTGTTATGTGAGGTGTTCTCTGGCATGGCAAGTTTATTAGAGAGTATGCGAGAAAGTTTTGGGGAGACCACTCTCGCTGGTTTAGTTCATAACGTATCTTTTTATTTTTTAATTTACTTTTGAAGCCTTTTTTTTTTCCCAACAACATATTGTCACGAAATATTCTAACTTTATATCCCTTCAGATACCGAACAAAAAATTAGTTAAAGGAGCACCATGCATAATCCAGAAAGCAGGTAATCTTCCTGTGAATTTTTTGCGAGTTTACTGTATTTATGAATTGGGAGTAATAAATTAAAGATATTCCTTTAAAGAATCTTTCGTCTTAAGTTTCACTAGTCATAGTTAGTCCAATAGAATTGCACTTGGACATGGTAAAAATATACATATGTACAGAATCAAAAAGATAATAATTTTATTGATTTAAATTGTTGATTTGTCTATTCAAAACGAATCTCGAAATTTGCACCCGGATATGTTATCAGTTAAGAGGATATGTTATCGGATAAAAATTTCGAAATCGATAGTCATACTTCATAATTCAAAACTTGCTCTTAGTGAGAAATGAGATATGTGAGAGGTACTAGGTAGATATGTGAGGAAGTAACTCCATATGTGAGAAAGTAAGTAATTTCAGTTTATGACAAAGCGATGTTGGATACCACGCAAGTTACCTTTTTTTCGCAATTGCTACGTCAGGAAAGTTTATTGCATTTGCAAATAATATAAGAGGACCCATTTCTTACAGATTTCTAACAAAATATCCAATGATTTAAAAAGTTAAGCTATTAAAAGTTAAATTGAATTGTGTAGCGGTTATATAACTCTATTACTTTCTCTTTTGAAACAACAGATGGCGTTATCTTATTAACGTCAAGGTATATTTCCCGTGGTTCTTCTTGGGAATCATTATTAGATGGTATTCTAAGTGAGTGTATTTTCAGCTACCCCATAATGAAGTTATAAAGAATCTCCTATTTCTATAATTGTATTTTATAGAAGTAAACTATAAATATACATCTTAGAATCCTTTGCTTTAGAAAAATGTAACAGTTATTTAAAGTTTTTAATTTTATTTTTTGATTATTTGATTCTCAATTTTTCGACAATCAATTTAAATAAATATATCTCTTAAAACGTATTTTTTACAATTCACAAAAAATATATTAAAAATAAATTAAATTCAACATATTTATTTGAATTCTCGATTTGCTATCACCACAAATGGCAACACTAATTTACATTTTCACTGATATCGACGGCGGTTATCAAAATAGTTTTTTTTTATGTCTGGTTCTTTATCTTTATTTTCTCACACATCTAAAAGTGTAACTGAAACCTTATCTGTGTACATTTTTGCAATTTTTATCTTGTTTAGAAATACATTTATTTGGAATCTTCAAAAGGGACTGTTTTTACTGGTTTCAAGTGTTTTTCGAAACCGCAAGATTTATCTATATTGTTTATCGATTCTAGCGATGCAAAGCAAAACGATTCTTGAGAATTCTGTGACTACACGCTTTAGCTCTCGGATGGCAATGTTTCAGTGTTTTAAATGTTCTCGGATGAGTTGTTTCTGTCCAGTTTCTAACATCGTAGAAAATATACACAATGCAGTACAAAGATTGTGCATAGTTTAAAATAGATTCTTTTAAAAATTTTTTAAGTATGTGCAATAGAAAGAATTTATAAAACCAGCGATATGGTGTCTCCAAAACTTTCTCGCATACTCTCTTATAAAGGTGTAATCCCTGACAACGCTTCGCATGGTACTAGCGTACAATAGCTACGAAATATTAGCTTTTGACTAAATTTTTTGTGTCATCTTTGGTGAGATTTTTTGTCGATTAATACGTAGAAGACGGTTAATAGTGTCCAAAAACCGTTCTGAGTTTTCGACACGTTTCTCTCAACCGATTGAAATAAAAAATTGGAACAAAAGTGAACTTGCAATTACAAAATAACTGCCACATTCCACATATTTATGCCATATTTATCGCGTTGAGTTAGCATTTTGAGTTATCGAGTTTATGTGCTTCTGAAAGCACAGACCGACATACGGACAATTTCTCGTTGAATTTGGCTCAAAACGTGAAAAGTGTCTACAATATAGATGTTAAATCTGTGTACAAAATTTTATTTATCTAGATCTTTTCGTTTCCAGTTATCATGTTAAATTATATTCGAACAGCCGGACAAACTGACTTCCTCTGGGCAGATTTTATTCAATATTTCATAGAAATCTACAAATTTGATGTACTTCACAATCCGCTAGTCGAGCGCAAGCGAAAAATCGCCAAATAATGTAGAATTCCGCCAAATTTCTCAAGCTTAATTGGCGTTTAATTCACAATTGGCAACATTTTTGCTCGGCTAACGGGAAAGTACCGAAGATTGTATACTAAATTTCATCCTTCTAGATCAAAACGTTTTTGATTTATCTTTGTCACAGACAGACATCATATCAAAAATGTGTTTTTCGAATTCAAGAGAAGTTTCAAACGCGGAGATTCGTTAAAATCCCAAGTTCGAATTCTTTGACGATTACTATACTTTTTCTATACTACGTATATAAGAAAGTAAAAACAGTTATGTAGCTGGAAATATCATCTTTTTTTTAAAGATGTTAAATTTAAATAACATATTTATCAGATATTCCAATTTGACCTATGACTTCAATAGAAGAAAAAGATAGGAAAGATTTCGGAATCCGAAGTCCGAATGAAGCATTTTTGCAGCTAAGTCTGCAAGTTTGTCTATCGTTAAACACAATAATTAAAAATCGACACATGTTAGATAAAATAAATTTTATATATGAACTTCGCATCCACATTGCATATCTCTATCTAATTTATAGTGTAAACCGTCATAGAAAACTTTATCTCTATATTCGTATATGTGCATATAAATCCATTGAAGAGATCAATTGAACCCAATCCGAAAATCGAATTTCTGTTTAGACTCGTTTCCTCTAACCTACTGAAACAAAGATTTGATACAAAACTACACTAGACCCAAAATAATACACAAATTTGATATATTTAGGTCATTACGATTTTGAGTTTTAAACAATCCTGTTCGATGATGTGTCCCTCTCTACAACAATCTTGAAGTGGTGAACACTTTTGTCGACAAAACTCTCAAACTCTCGCACGGGGTGGGGCAAGAGGCTACCGACAGGGGGGCAATTGTCCCCCTGCTACCGCCGCCTCTGGGATCGGTATTCAAACTATATGTTATTGCCAAGGAAACATTCCTAAATGTTTGCAAAAATTTTACAGAAATGTGTATATTTATTGAACACATTTAAACTAAAAAAATACGTACTTTCGCGAATTCTATTTTAAAACCCTTTCATGGAATTTCCTGTACAGCGGAATTTTACATATACCATTTAATATTTTTCTAATTAAAGGCTTAATTTTATTTTTAGGAGTTCTTGAAAGTGGTGTTATTAAAACGCTTTAAGTAGAAATCAAAAACAAGTTTTTATCTCTTTAGAAAATGTTGACACGGCATTACTGAAAGCGATTTTTTTTTTCTCCTTCTGTTTATTGTCAGATTAAAGGAAATTTTTCAATAATGAATTATTTTACAATTTTTATTGAATTAATTGATCAATTAATTAATATTAAAACAAAAGATATATAAAATTGTATGCAGTATAAATATACTTTTTCCCTAGATTTTTAAATTTTAATATATTTTATGATTATTTTCTATCTGTTTATTTTGAGTGGGCATTAATTATCTGTTAATGAGAACAGTCTAATAGCTACCAAAAGATTTTTAATATTTCTAATAATAGCAATAAAGATAGCTATAAAAATATTTTTCTATACTTTATTCAAAATTGCACTTACATAGGGCATTTAATATAGGCAGATATCAGAGTGAACTATTATCAAAAGAAAATGGTTAAGAGCATGTTTTAGATTTAAGTTGTTTAGTATTTGTTATACAAAATAATTGATTTTTTTATTTACTCAAAAATCATTTTAAAAAACCCTTTAAAAACAGCTTCAATTCAAAATAATTCGTACTGTGGCTAAATTTTTCTTTGGGGAAGGGCAACTAGTAACAGTACTTATTTCAATATATATTTGTCATAAAACTAATTAATTTTAAACGAATTACAACAACCGTTGTGTCGAGAAAATTGAAACCGATTAATTGAAAATTGATTTTTTATTGATGACGCTTCTTATAGGTTAAAAATGTCCCTGTATGTGAAATTCACCATCATATAATTGTCTATAGTGTCTATCAGAAGTCTAAGGTGAACATGCAAAGAGTAGACAAGTCCAATAATGCCGTGGTTCCTCAGATTTGATTCAAATATTCAAGTTGATGACGCGGTGTCTATTCCACCGTATGACCATAATTTTACTGAAACTGGTCGGTTCCTTTTCCTAAAAAATATGAGTATTTTTATGACAAATACTCCTCAGTTTTTTATTCAACAGAGCAGACAAAAAAGTGACTAAGTGCTCAGAAAGACGGTTTCTACTTCTTAAATATTATTGAACTTTTCTTATAAACGCTTCAATCAATTGGGAGATAATGTGAAAACACTGGCATCTTTTTTGCCTTCCATTTGTATTTGATGAATAAAGATATTATTTTTCAATTTTTTTATTGACATTGTAACGTTTTATTTATCGATTTAGATACAATGATCTGAAATCTTTACGACGTAAATGGTGGATTATAAAATGAATGCAATATTTATGGCGGCATTCTTTTTTTATGAGCTATAGATTGGAAGTTATTCTACAAACTTTGGCGTCTATTAGATGACTACATAAAATATAAAACTGATGTTTTTTATGCATATCAGTCACATGTTTTGTAATAGATAAACTTTAAATACATAAGCGAATTTCACTTACAACTTTAGACTAATATTTTGAGGATCACTCTTATTAAAAATATTCATCATCAATAGTTCAGTCAAACTGGAATATATATATATATATATCTATATATAATATAGAAAGACGTGCCATGCACTTCGAGATGGCTTTATTGCAAAATCATGTATGACATCCTGCGCACGTCAACAAACAATTGTCATAGAAATAAAAATGATGTCGGCTGAAGTTGTTTACCGAAGCACAATCTTAGGTCAAAAATTAATTCATTTAGAAAATATAAATCTTTTTCCCGAATTCTATAAGGTATTGGATACTTTGTGTGGCCTCGTTGCGGGTTACAGGGGACTGTTCTGGCACGTGCAGTTGTTAATTTCTTGTAACCCGAAGTGATTAAACACGAAAAATCCATTTTTCATTTCCCAACTCTCTTTATCTTACTCGGTTCAAGTCAAGGATAAATATAGTTGTTTTTTTTATGACTAACTCCACAACTTAAAATTGATGTCATTCGCTTTATATATATTTTAACACTTTTTATGAACAATAGACTGATTTATAGAGTTTAAATAAATTGCTTAACATAAAAGTATTTGTAACATTTATCATGTTTGACATATATTGTCTGTTCAAATATACAAATCGTTCATAAAATAACTTAAGTTGATTTGAGTTTGATTGAAAAAAGAATCTGAAATGTACTCAGATTTTGTGTATGTATTTTTCTGATCATAAAATTTCGATTTATAAAAAAAGGTTCATCATCATATGTAAATGGAGTTGTTCAGCTAATTCGCTTGGAAACTAACTGGTCAAGGGACAAGAAAAACCGAAATCACAAATTCCGTTTTAAATTTAAATTTTGATATCATCGATAACAGCGGTTCAATGAATTTATGTTGATTAATCTCAGACTTGTGAATCAGAAATATCTGCAATCTACCATATCTGAAAATGGTAAAGCCAATCCTCGTATTAAATAAATGGTTTAGAAGGTTCCAGGGCAATATTTTACAGACAAGATAATTAGCAGTACATCTCCTTGCAAGTGCTCACTGCGTTTCCCAGGGTCTATTCTTTGAAAGGAAAGACGAGGAGGAAGATCAGAGATTGACCACTTTGTGGCAATCTCTGATCTTTGTGACCTGAAGGAGGATGCTAGTTCAGTGAATTGGCTGGTGTTATGGCCGGGTTACGTTGAAGGCAGCAGTTGGTCACAACAAATGCTGTCACAAAATTTACTTGAGAAAACAAATCTTGGTGAGTCACTTGAACAACAATACTTGATGCTTCTTCTACAGAATCGTACGAATCATCTGATGAGAAAATGTTTTGAATTCTTTTCACATGTGCCTCGATAATCCCGGAATCTGAATCATGAGGTAAATTGCTATACTAACTAAACAAAATTTTCAT
>JAPMOR010029808.1:203242-221028 GCA_026543865.1 Argiope aurantia
ATATATATATATATATATATATATATATATTACACTCGCATATACAGGATGCGGAAAAGATTGAAATGCAAGACATGTTGTGACATACGTCAGGGGATTTATATGAGACTACGCAGTTAAATAAATTAACTATAGAAAAAAAATTTTTTTTTCGTTTTTTCGATTTCTAGTAAAAGTTTTTATGAAGCGATACTGGTCCTTATTGTTGAAGAAATATACTATGAACATGAATCAATGGGAAAGGTCTCCTTAAAATCGTCTAGCATACTCTCTTAAAAAATGTCATCTCCTACCCACATTAAAAAAATTGTTAAAATCTTGGGTTAAGCAGAGAATGTTTTGCATATAAGTGACGTACAATAGTTACAAAATATTAAACTTCGGCGTGAATTCAGCATTTTTATTGAATCTGTCGTGTTATCCTTAGCGAGTTTTTGGTGATTAATTCCTGGGAGGTTAATAGTATCCGAACATCTAATTTGTATTTTAGACGCGTTTTTCTCAACCGATTGAATCTAAAATTTGATACAGGACTGCATTTATAGTCACAAAATCCCATGCCAAATTTGACATATTTAAGTTTTTGCATTTTTGAGTTATCGCGTTAAAACTTTTGAGACTAACATGTGATGAGCCCTTTGTTGTATTTGCCTCAAAATTTGAAAGGCGTCTACATTATAGATTTTAAATCAGCATACCAAATTTTATCCATTTTCTCTCTTCATTTCGTAAGGATCGAGTTAACTTTTATTCGAGCATTTGGATCGACAGATTTTGCCCAAAATTTGATAGAAATCTTGAAAATTGGTGTGAAGGCCATATATCCCATCCGTCCGATTCAAAGCGTTTTTGAGTTATCTTTGTCATAAATAAGTAGGCAGACAAATGGATGGGCAGGCAGATATGATGCTGAAAATTTATTTTTGGAAGCCAGCGAAGTGTAAAACGAGGAGATTGGTCAAAATCGTGAATTCAAATTTTATGCCGATTACAATATTTCCTTCTATAAGAAGAAGGACTCAAGATACTGTTTATTCCTCTATAAGAAGAAGAATTTCTTCGGATACTGGAAAGTAAAAATTCAGATTATATCAAATGCTTTGACGCTAAAAATTTTTAAAAAATCAAAAACTGGAGTTAATCGATTTGGTCGTGAATAACTCATGTACTGAAATGCCAAAAATAATACATTTGTCACACACTTTTAAAGATTTGAATATTAAAAGCTTTATGTCATTTGTTTTAATCATGGAGTGCCATTTTTCTTCTTGAACTACATTTAGTCTTTTACTGTTATGCAATTTCAGGACAAGAACCTATGATTTTTGCTCAAATTTTATTTCGAAAATTTTAGGAGTCCATAGGATTTACTTGTTATATGAACTCAAAAGATTTACAACTAGACCCATAACTCTTTGAATTGTTTCAAAATGAGTACAATACACAAATTAAGTAAGTGTATCGACCTGACATATCAGCATGAATTAAAAATTAAAACCTCTGACATTATTAAATATACTTAATACATTATGTGCTTCACAGAGTCTTGATTTATTATGTTCTCTATTTTATGGCGATTTCTCAAAACAGTACTTCCATGCCACAGCACATTGGTTGCAAACTTCCGATGACTTTTACAATCTTTTTTTGCCGAAAACACTAGGAAAAGAGGGAGCAGCTGTTTACACAACACGAAACGAAGTAACGGACCACAGTAACTAATTAACTTCGGGAGGGAAGGGGACATAAAATCTTTACAGCCATCTCTTCACTGCGCTTGCATTAATGGCAGTTGATTACAAAACATCGGGCTACACCAGCTGTTTGTTTAGAGAGAGGGAATGTTTTTTTTTGAATATATATATACTCGCGTTTTTTTCTCTGTCTTTTTTTTCATGCTTGCTTTGTTAAAGGCAATGTTTTAAATGTCTGTCATGTTTAGACCTCGTTAAATAATCACACTGTCGAAAATGGGATGCATTTACATAAAATATGCATAATACTGCATAGTTGTAGAATTGAAACATTGTTAAGATAAGACTCAGTATTTTTTCACCAAGAAAACGAGTCTTTGACATGCTAAATTATGGGAACAATAAAAATATACAGCTTAATGTTATACATTATTACTTCCTGTAGAATCATCTTGTATAAATAATCATTAAATTCATTCTGCTGCTATTTTAAGCTCCAAGTTTGCATTTTTTGTCTTATTTTTTTAAATGGTAACTAAATAAAGATATCTAAAACTTTATCGTCGAATTTTGTTTGTTTTTGTATTTATTTTTCTGACGCAAGAGCCATTAATCTGGCTACATTATACCAGGCGTAGTATTAAAGTTATAATATTTTAAGCGGACGTTACCACAATAATGTCATAAGTCATATGATAGAACAATTAATTAAATATGAATATTGTTTATATAAGGGAATGCCATTTTAGAAAATTAAAAGTACAAAGATGTGAACATGTGGTGTTTTGCAAAGCAATTTACAGTAATGATCTGAAAAAATATAAATTCTGACAAGATATGGTAAACACACATTATGTAATTGTACTACTGTAAACGCATCGCAATTAAAGAACAAATGCAGATGAATAAATTTGTGTGTAACAGTATCAGCATTTTAGATTGCGTTAGAAGACCAGAGTTGTATTATAAGCATGACAGCATGGAGCGTATTGCCTAAATTCTGTTATAATTGCTATTTTGAATAAATTTTAAGGTTCTTTTAAATAAATCACACATTAAAAAGGATGGCAAAATTTTTTGTGTATTTTTTACCCTTTTGTGTACTTGTTTATTATCAGTTATTTCATTAATAATGAGAAGAGGCTGAAGGAATATTACACTAAAATCACAGACAAAATTTATCAATGAAAGTCTAGAAAATTAAAATACAGAAAATGATTATGGTGATGAAGTGTTTTTGATAAACTGTAAAACACGTTAAAAAAATCTATATAATAAAATGCGTTTGGAATTCTGTCAGAAATTTAATCCAAAAAAGCATGAGCTAGAAAGCAACCTTTTCTGAAAAAAATTAAATAGTGATATTTAAAAATATGCTTAATTAAATAAAATTTTCTGTAAAACAAACATTCTGTGAGTATCACGATCTATCTACATTGATGGAAATGAAATTCTAAAAAAATACTGTTTGTGTTCAGTGAATATTTGTCCGTAAATAATATCTGTTCAGTTAAAGTCATTCCATCGCTATATTTAAATTTCCAGAAGATGATTCATAGTGTAATTCTAGACTTTACCAAGGAAAAAAACCACTGTTTATTTGCGGGGCCATATTACGTATGTAAAACAACCATTCACTAAAATTGTATGATTATTTGCAAGTAATATATAGATCATTAACATATTGTGATGGAAAGAAGATCATTATGATCCGTGCAGTGGAAGCAAGAGGACCCATGCTTTCGGGAACATTTCTTTAATGATCACATTTCACAGAAAACATGAAGACATGACATTCACGCGAGCACACCTTAACAGAACAGCATTTTATCTCATTATTTACAATCGCAATGCACTATGGGATGCGTACCTAATTAGGCATCGCCATCTATTATCCAAAACAGAAGACAAAGTAATCAAACAGCTACAAATAAACATCTTTTCTAACCTTTAAATATCACAGAAAATGGTTCCTGATTTTAAACGGTTTTAATTTTTCAAATGAAGTTCTTTCCTTCTTCTTGAATGCCTTCCGTTTGAATAAATTTCTCTGGTTATTTAGAAACAACTTTTATTCGAAATAAGCCTTTTTTTAAAAATTCCTATTAAAAAAAATTAAAAGATTTCTACTTATGATAATAAAATCAGAAATTTTTCTGTAAACCAGATCTCCTGAAGTAATGTCGAGAAAAAGTGTTGCTCAATGCTTTCATTGCAAAACATTTAGCCAAACATCTTTGTCCCGATATTTGTAAAAGTCTGTCTGCATTGGTAGAGGCATCAGTGAATATAGTGTTTATTTTTGTAATTTAAAGAAATCTGTAATTGGCCATTTTTACGTTAATTTGCATAAACAACCCATTAAAGCGATGTATTAGTAGTTCGAAAGACTCGTAGTACCTTTTCCGAGTTTAAGAGAAATAATTGTGAACTTTCATGAAGCAGTGGATTAATGTTCGTTGTTCTTTAAAGATTCTATTAAAGAGATGGAGTCAATTATTTTGCGATTCAGTAGCTAGAAGTTGTAGCATAATCATAACTATGAAATTTATTCGCTGTATAATTAATATTATCAATACCAGGCACTAATTTATGAATTTTACTTCAATAGATTGAAATTCTTGGTGAATAAAATTGATATTGTAAGAGGGGACATATCTAGGAACAAAATTAAGTTCCTATTTCTCTGTTTTTATCTTGTGATGTCAGAAATTCAAAATTATCCAGAAAATACGACTTCTGGATGTGTTTTCTAGGATTATGTGTTCTCTAGGGTTATGACTTGCATTAATTTTAAAATGAAATAATTTGGCTTTTTGATTATAATTTCAAATGGATTATTGGATGTAACTTTCTTTTCACTTCATGCTGCATTTCTTGGGTAAAGAAAAAGAATCAAAAAAGTTATTCTAAGATAGATTTCTGCTATGAAATTTTATTAGTCGTATAGCTCAAAATTCTGATTTGAATTATCGGATTGATAATTGTAAGATGTCTTCTGAATAAATACTGAATTTTCTTTTATCATTTATAAAATTTTTGATATTCTTCATTTCACATAAGTTTATTTTTATTCTTGTTTGCAATATTTATATTGAGAGAATAATAAAATTTTACGTTCGAATTTTTTTCGATAATTTCAATACTTTCTCTTATTCTACGAGAAATTAAAAACTTGCTTTGTATGTCTGATTTATTGAAAATCAGTAGAAATTACACCTATAATGTATCTAGAGTAATTTCGCTGAGTTAAGAGTTCGTATATCGACTAGTTAATTCCATCTCATATCTATTCAAATAAAATGTTGGATTCTTAATAGGTCATTCAAACAATAACATGCTATTTGTAAAGAAATATCATGAACAGTCTCCAGTATTCGTAACGAAATAATGCAAATAGTATGAGCAAATTGTTTAAAAAAACGTTGAAGGAAGAATTATAAAAAAATACATTCATTGCGTTACTCTATTCTTATTTTTTTTATTTTTGAATAGAACGCGAAACTATATAAATAGAAGCAGTGAATGAAATGTCAATATTTAATGCAATTACTTAGATAAAAGCAAAAGCGAGAAGTCTCCTTTAATGTCAAATAAGCTACGTCCGTTCAAAGGGATTTTAGAAAAGAATGTGGGCGCAATCTTCTTTGTGAAGATAATAAAGCATTCATTCATTGAGATTGCATAGTTTATCCTTTTAATTTTATAATTTATTTATTTTTATAATTTAGCTTAACTACACTTATAGCTTAATCAACTTGTTGATGATTTATTTTAATAACTTGGTGAAAATGTGTTTTTTTTTATAATTTTATTTTTTAATTCGTATAGCAAAGAAACAGTAATTAAATGATAAAATTCTTATAAAATGAAACATAATTATAGATTTTCTTGCATACATATAAAATTGTTTAATTATTATGATAGTTAATAAAGAAATAATAAATTTAAAGCAAATATAACATTAAAAATAATTATTTTTCAGGACCAGTCATATGTAATATAGTGTCAGTTGAAGAATAATTAATATTCCAACATATTATAAAAATGTAATTATTTATATTTTTATTAATGAATTTAATAAATCAGTATGTGTACAGAATTTAGACCTAATATTTCATAATTTAAAATTTTTATTTCTTTTAAATTTACTTCTTTGACAACTATATTATTTATTACATTTTTAATTGGTTTATCGTGACCTCCCCTTTAGTCCATAAGTCCTAGGTAACTATCAAGTCCGTTTAATCGAAAATCTGCTACTGGCTCCATACTCTTTCGAAATTAATTTGCTTTGTTGAGATTATATAAAAAGACTAAATATGTAGCATTGAAATTTAGGATAGTAAATGGTGTGCGTAATGTTGAAAAATAAAGATTGGACACGGAAAGAATTAGAAGACCACCCTGACATTTTTCGAATTAAAAAAAAAGGTATACATTGAAATTTACTGAAATAATTGATCTTATTACAAATTCAATTATCAAATACATAGTTTACAAATGTAAATGTATATAAAAGTGTTAGCTTGCACACAATAGATCATTGTGCTTACTTAATGCAATGCATTATTAAAATACATTTTGTCATTATATTCATTGCATATATTCATATCATAAAGTATAAACATTAATACTAAAAAAATTATAGCAAAAATTAAAGGTTTAAAGAATGTAAATACACCTCTGTTGCCTCTATTTTCTTTTGTACTTACTACAATACGAAAACTACAAAAAAATTTATAATTCTAACTTTATAATTAATTAAAATTTGAGTCAATCCCATGTTGGAATTTTTTAGATTTCCTTTTCAGAATAAAATGAAGTAAGAAAAACAACTGCCACACAAATAATAGCAATATCTTGCCAAATATGCGCTTTTATTCCACAATCTTTTACCTAGTTATGGTCTGCGCTTTGTTACTGGAATTCCTCGGTTCATCAAGAGACATCCTTTTCGGAAATACTTTTCTGAATCCTGTCTTAGGTCTGCATACCACATACCGCATCAAATATTACAGGCATCTTAGACTCGTAGACATAACCATCACCAATTTTTTTTTCTTCTTCTTACCGTCCCACATACTTCCACAAGCGTGAAAAAATATAAGTGGATAAATAAAAGCATGATTCTCGAATGCAGATAGAATTCAAATATTTGTTCAGTCTGTCAGTCAGTCCCGTAAACAACAGTAGCGAGGCCTCCAAGTTAGCGGTTGAATATTAAAGAGAAGGCAAAACCATATAAAAAAAAGTAGCAGACGCGAGTCTATCTATTATCAGGAATATGCAGCAGCAAAACTCGTTTTTCCAAACGACCACTGTTTACAAAAACCGTTCCGACCTACATCTAATTTAAATATTCGGAAACGACAACACCATCGACCTCTTTCGTTTATCATTAAGGGAAGAGAAACAGGTTCCACCCCTCCCCCCCCGGCCGGCAACACGAACAAATGTTTTTAAAAACAAAATTTTCGGTGTTTTCCACTGAATAATGTATAAACTACACTTCAATTAAATAAAATGACTGTATTGTTTTTTTATATAGTAGGAAAGGCTAAGGGGAAATTTTCATTCATTGTATTCTTGCAGATGTAGAATTTGATAAAAAATAAAAAATATTTATCATAGTGTATATCTCAGCTACTCAATTATAGAATCGCTATTTGTGGTAAGAGGTTTTTACGACAAAATTTAATTGGAAATATGTAGAGAAATATCTTATCAAAATCCGATAAATAATTGAAATAAAGAGCAACTCATCTCTGAAAAAAATTTACCGAATGAGAATGGATTATGTTTCTTGTAACAAATATCTAATTCTGTTAAATTAATTGTTTCTTTTTAATTTAAGAGAGAACAAGAAACACATATTCAAATAAAGTACAGTGATAATAAAAGAATTTGACATTGAGGTTTTGACGAATCCCCGTGTTTCAGGCTTCTCTAGATGAGATTATTTTTTCATTCTCTGCTTTTTACTTTCTTGTATACGAAGTATGAAGAAAGTATAGTAAATATCAAAAAATTCGAACTCGATATCTCCACGTTTTAGACCTCCTTGAGTTCAAAAAACACATTTTTTGGAAAATGTCTGAAACACGCTTCGAGCTAGATGGTTGAAATTTTACATACGGTCTTTACGCCAAATTTGCAGATTTCTATCAAATTTTGAACCAAGTCCGTTTAGAAGAAGTCTCTCCGGCTGCACGAATATAAGTTGGCACGATAACTATAAAACGAAGAGAGCTAGATAGATAAAATTCGGTATACAGATTTAACATCTTTAGTAAAGACGCCTATCAAATTTTGAACTCTATCAAACAAGAAGTTGACCGTCTGTCGATCTGTACTTTCAGAAACAAGCAAACGTGATAACTCGAAAACGCAATGACTTAAACATCAAATTTGGTACGTAATTTTTGTGACTTTAAGATGTAATTTAATATCAAATTTTTGTTTCAATAGAATAGGAAGAACGTGTCTGAAACGAAATTCGATTTTTGGATACTTTTGAACGTATTCCAGGGATTAATCGCCAAAACATTCAACAAGGATCACGTGATAGATTCAGTGAAAAGATAAATTCACACCAAAGATCAATAATTCGTAACTATTATTCGCCAATGACATGCAAGGCGTTCACTGGAATAGCATCCTTATTAGAGAGTATGCTAGAAAAATGTTGGGGAGACATGTTAGTTTTATTGCCAAACACTATACTTCTAACATAATAATAATATGCATAGAAGGATTGAGAAAATAAAAAGAATCAAGAAATAAGTAAATTTGTTATATTTATAAATGCTTTATGTAATTGGATGCAGTGAAGGAGAATGACAAATTGATAAAAAAATGAATTAGAGTAACAAAAAAAGTTAAAATTCACTATTATTAAGATTTTCTTTTCTCTTTATTCTTATTTCATAGCAGATGATTGTTCCAAATTCTTCAAAGGCGGGAAATTCTTTCTTCGCCATTTTGTTTCAATTCTCATTAAAAAAAAAACTATGATGTCCGAAACACAAAAATAGCATGAGCAGTGGAAATGAAATTTAGTACACGATTTTTTCTCTAAAATGCTTATCTGCAATTGTTTCATGATCTACATCATTTTGAAATATTGCTTGGGAACAAAAACTCTAAAATACGGGAACATCAGGATTATTTATTTAAATGATTCGCAAATTTCGTTCAAAATTCTTTTACGGACTGAATGTTTGTTGCACATCTTTCGTGTGTATATAAATGCGATAATTTAACCCTTTAATTATGTAATTTTCTCTGTCTTCAAATAGGGGTTACTATGGTCTCGTGTAATTTCTTGACTGTGGAGTCAGAGGATCTAGATTCTAAACGCGGTTCTATTGAATATCCATTATATATTGTTACAAACCTGCAATTCGGCTTCCAGCATAGTTTGTTCCATTAATAGAAAGAAAGTTTTACAGTCATCTGAATGGGACTAGCGCGTCGGAGGTCCCAGAGCTTGGCGACAAAGTTGGCGACAATTTGGCGACTTGGCGACAAAGTTGGCGACTTTGGCGCCAAAATAGATAATACCCGAAACTTCGAGAATTTTCCCGATCCGTCCAGTAGGAACCGAGATACGCCTCGAACGTTCCTGATTGGTTGAGAGGCTTCTAGCCCCGCCTCCTGAGACCTATAAAAGGAAGCGACCGCCGCTGCCAGGGGGACGACGAAGCCAGTAGTCAGAGACGACGAAGTAGTCCGAGTTCGAGAACAGCGGAGTCGAGTCGACGAAGTCAGTAATCCGAGCTAGAGTCGGAGAAGTAGAAGACAGAGTAGTCGGAAGCGACTGAGTCAAGCTCGTGCTGAACTGAGCTGTGCGCTACTGTCTGCAGTAGATTCTGGTTGTATGCTGCTGTGTATGCTGTTGTATGCTACACGTCTCGGTTGAAGATAATCGTCTTCTGTGCTGTATATAGTTGTCGCTTTTGTGATGTCCTGTGTGTCTTCGTGTAAATAAACGTCGTTGTTTTTATTCTACTTCTGCCTGATTATTGAGCGTTCTCCACACCATATCACTCCCACTATCCAAACGAACCCCGGCAGAAATTTCGTAACAATATGTGTGCCTGGAGCATACTAAATTTAACGTCGTGGGCCAAACAAACCTCCTCCCATTGACGAGGTGTAGAGGCCTGAAGAGGGGGTGGGGGTGGTACCAGTTCAGATTCATCATATGACTGCTGTTCAGAATTACGAGGCCCATCCCAAAATAGCCACCATGCTGCTTTGAAAATCGAAGTTAATGTAAATAAAACCAGCAGGAGTGGTCTCCCCAAAACCTTCTCGCATACCCTCTAATAAACTTGTCATGCCATAGAACGCCTTACATGGTATTGGCATAAAAGTAGCTACGAAATATTAACTTTTGGCGTGAATTTACCATTTTTACTAAATCTACTGCGTCTTCCTTGGCGAGTGTTTTGGTGGTTAATTCGTGGCGTGTGGTTAATAGTATCCGAAAATCAATTTTGTGTCTTAGACACATTTTTCTCAACCGATCGAAACAAACATTTGACACAAAATTGCACATATAGTCACAGCGACTTAAATATTCATACCAAATATGACATATTTAAGTCGCTGCGTTTTTGAATTATCGCTTTCATATGTTTCTGAAAGTATAGACCGACAAAAAGTCGACCCCTTGTCGGATTTAGCACAAAACCTGACTGATGTATGCATTATAGATGCTACATATGGGTGCCAAATTTTATTTATCTAGCTCTCTTCGTTTTGTAATTATCGTGTTAACTTATATTCGAACAGCCGGACAGACTCATTTCCTCAGAACAGATTTTACTCAAAATTTGTTAGAAATCTGCTCATTTTTAATAAAGACCGAATTTCGGTCTGTTAGCTCAAAACGTTTTTGAATTATTTTTGTTTCAGACATGCAGGCGGAACATTTTCTAAAAATGCGTTTGACTAACTCAGGGAGGTCTAAAAAATAGATATTCGTCAAAATCCCGAGTTCGAATTGTTTGACGGTTCTATAATACTATCTCTATACTACATATCCTAGAAGGTTAAAAAAAATGAAATGTTCAAGGAACAAAGCTGTTTTTGTATCGAGCTGTATGTATTTTACACTGTCTATGAATGGCTTAGTTTTATATATTCTTTAAAATGATATAAGTTAATGCGTTAATGGTGCTCAAATATAAGTATTAAGGTTTAAAAATATATCTAGGCGGATAAATTAAATTTAGCATATGGTCTTATCATTGGAACTGTTGTTTTGTATCAAATTTCATATTGAATAATTCAACGAAAAACGTAGTGCCTCAAAATTCATTCTCATTGTTCAACGAATCTGAATATGAAATTTCTCATTTTATGGGAAAGTAGAAGATTAATCGTTTAAGATATTACAGCAGCAGAATTATTACATCATCATAGTTAGTGTCTAGCCGAAACTGGTAGTGTAAAATTGCGAACAGGTGCTTTATTTCAGATATTAAATTTTTTTAAAAGATATTTCGTAAATTTTGATACAAGATTAATTAACTGATATGTTTAAAAAATGTTTTTACTTATTTATTTTTCTGTGTATTATATTTTTAAACGCTGTTTTCAGTTTTTTTTTCTTTTTACTAATTGCAATATTTTTTATAACATATTAGAAACATATTAGATTCACATATTAGAAATTGCGAGATTTATGTTTGATACGTGTAGTTAGATTTTTTGCTTTTTATGCTAGCATGCATTATGAAGAATACGACCTCCCTCAGAGGATTCGCATCTCTCCTACCCTTCCAGAAAGAATTTAATAGAGGCCCATTTAATAGAAAATAAAACTTTCCTAAATCACCCATCTGGATAAAGAAGCAGAAGGAAAAACGAATATAATTGCATAATTAATAAGAAATGAAAAAAAGAAGATAAGATAAGAGGAAGAGAAAGAATTAGAAAAAAAAAATCCAAAACAGAAAGCAAGTGTAAAAAGACTGAAGTAGAGGATTTAGAACTTGCATACAGATGCTGAAAATAAAGATTTAGCTCGAATTTGCAGAGATACGAACAACAACTTAGTCAATATAATAATATGTTACATTAGCATCCCGTTACGAAGGATAATTTTGATAATTTCACATAAATATGAAAAGTGACTAGATGACGAGGATAGCACTTGGACTGGTGTTCCCTCTCCCCCACGCCAGCGGAAGAAGATGTTTAGCTTCCACATATAACATACAAGAAGCTGGTTAGAAGCTGGTTTTTCGACGAATAAAGATCTCAAACCTGGAACAATCTGGCCCCGAAGCCTACACATTACAAATAAGCCGCCGCGGCCCACAGTTCTGAAGAAGGTGTATGGGTTCATTGCTTAATTTGCAGAATGTGGGTACAAAATGTGTGCGATATGAAGCAATCTATCGTGTGCTTGTATTAATTGCAATTCTTATGCAGACTTAACTTTTATGCTAATTGGTTCGATAATTTTATCTTTATAGTTCATTAAACCACCTGATATCATTTATTACCAGAATATCAAGCGACAGTAATTTTCCAATATCTTATGCACTTTAATTAATTAAAGTAAAGAGAAAATGTTCTAATTTTTATTGCTGCAACTTGCCCCTTTGCCTGTTACAATTTGCCCGGGAAGTTGTAACAGTCACGAACATTTGTAAGAATATGTGTGGTATTAAAATCTCCAAAATTGTTGAATGTTTTTATACATACTATGAATGAATTATTAAACTATCAATGAAAGTAGGAAGAAAATTCAAGTACATTTAAAATTATGAATATTTTTCCAAAAATCATTACAACTAATCTCGGTCTCGCCTAATTATCATCTTTATTTGAGCTCAGGTAGCAATAAATTTCCTGTAATTGGAATTCGTCCAAAAATTGATAGAAATCTACAAATTTGGTGTAAAATCTAAATCCAAAATTTCATCTAAGTCGAAGCTTTTTCAAGTTATCGTGTTCACATATATGAAGACATAATTCCAAAAATGTGTTTTTCTGACTCAAAAATATCAAAAATGGGAAAATTTGGCAAAATCTCATCTTTCCAATTTCCTGTCATGAAGTTTTGATTTATGATTTATACAAATTTCATGCAAAAATTCATTCGATTGATGTATTTTTAAGCAATTGCATTCATGTACAAATTAATAAGTAACTCGACAGATAGTCCACTCTTTAACGCTTGATGATTCTAAACAGACGATAAAATTGAAAATTTGATAGAATTTCAAACAAATAATTCATTGCTATTCGCGTATCACATAAACGAACATTATTAAAAAAATAATTTGTCACGTGGACAAATGGATACACTTGTCTACTTCTTAACGAATAGGTTGAAAACGTAGATATTCCTAGAAATCTCCAGGTCGTTCTTTTTAAAGAAGACATAATTTATCTCTTCCTGTACACTTTCTTTATGAGAATGCAAAAATATCTGCTCGATAACGTCATTTAATTACCTTAATTTAAAAAAGTGAAAACACATATATTATTACAGTGGCATCATAGGAACTTAATTAAAATGTGTGCAACAGACAAAAACGGAGAAATGCTTAACGATATCGCTATAATTTTTTTAATGAATTACTTCAGTCAAATACTTTCTATTCTTAAATGCTTCAATTTAAACTAGTTTTTTTTCTATTTATTTCACTTACAAACGTTACTCCAAATCCAATGCTCAAAATTTATTTTGTATAGAGATTAATTCATACATATTATTCTTCGCTTTTCCAATGCTCATTGTGCTTACGCAACATTATAAAAACATTTTATGTGCTTGCACAACATTAAAATTTTTAACACATTTCATGTGAATCACTTCAGCAAAATTTTCTTATCAAAACAGATTTAATAGCATATGATGAGCTATTTCGACTTAAGGAGAAGACATTTGTTGTCATTTAAAAATTTTCTATAGGTATTTCTAATCTAAAAATGTTTTTTTGGAATCTCTGCCAGTAACTGCCGAATATTTAAAGGAATAATCTTACACTAAATGTTTTAACCAAAATAGAAAATGTAACAAAAATAGTTAGATGTGCTATTATTTTCTATCAAATATTTCATTCTTTCAATATTCCAGTAGAAAGAAACAATAATAGCATGATGAGTATGAAATCACAAAAACAAGATCCGGCTACTGCATTCAATGATTAAAATAAAGATTGGATAACAAAAATAAATATTATCCTACTCTCCATTGTATCAGGCATTTTTCTGTTAGTTAAAATATAAAAAACATTATGTAAAAGTGTTGGTTTTATTATATTGCCGCATTGAAGAAAGACTGTCGAATCTCCATGGCCAAATGGTCATGGCACTGGTCTTGTGATCAAGAGACCTGGGTTCGAATCCTGCTAGAGACGCTGAGATTAATGGTATATGTGAATACTTAATTCCTTGATTTTATGTTTTCCTTTATTTCATGTTCCAGAAGACACTGGACGTTTCTTTAGTTTACCAGACAAGTGTTCTGGACTTTTCTTACTGTCTCCAGAAGAGCATTCTGGAACTTTCTCTGCTTGAATAAAAGCAGAAGATTTGTCAGTTACTGTATTCTCAGTTCTGAATTCAGTTAATAAATTGGTTTAGCTCTACCTCTTGTGTGTGTCATTAAGTTCTATACTAAAGTATCTACGTGACAATATAAGTAGTTCTTTTAAATATTGTAAACTTTGAAGTGAGCTCAGATGTAATCTAATTTTACCTTCATAATTTGTATCGAATCTCATGGAATTATTTACAACTTTCTTAAGTTTGAAGTAATTTAGTTCAAATAAAATATCTAAAATTAATTTTGATTCTAGATTATTTCAAAGGGAGATTTTTTTACATCTAATATAATAATGTTTACGACTATTTTTACTTCCACGCATGTGAAGTATAGGGAAAGCATTACAATCATCAAAAAATTTGAATTCAAGATCCTGAGGAATCTCCACATTTTAGATCTTCCTGAGTTCGAAAAATACCTTGTCGACATTAGGCCTTTTTTTCCGTCTGTCTGTCTCCGAAAATAATAACTCAAACACTTAGAGATAGACAGATGAAATTTATTTTAGGAACTTTCGGCCAAATTTGTAAATTGCTATCAAATTTTGAACGAAATCCTTCTAAAAGAAATATGCTTTTCTGGCTGTTCAAATACAAGTACAGATAAAACGTAGTGTACTGATTAGCATCTAAAAAGTAGATTCTTATTAAATTTTGAATCAAATCTGTCAAAGGTTTGCCCGTCTATACTTTCACGCAATAATTCATGAAAGCAAAAACTAAATTAATGAAATTGAGTATGTGATTATAATTAAAACTCCGTGTCCAAATGTGATAACAATCGGTCGAAAACAAAATGTCTAAAATACATATTCTCGCGATAGATTCGTAAAAATGCTAGATTCACACCAAAAATTTATATTTTTTTATTATTATTCGCCAATACCTTGTAAAGTATTCGTGGTCTTACCTGAAGACTACAATTTTATGCTTTGATTGGAGAGTACATGAGAGAATTCTGAGGTGATCACATGCTGGTTTAGTAAAATATTTGTATATTATATAGAAATGAAAACGTGCAGGAAATAAAACGCACCAATTATCGCCCTAACACATAAGAGAAAAATTTCAGGAACTAAAAATGAAATGTATTTCTGCAAAATGTATCGAATAATTGGAAATAGATTATATGGAATAAAAAAAAATTTAATGTATGGAAATAAGATTTAAAATATAAAAAAAACATATATATTTTTTAATTTTTAACTTTTTACGCAAATTACAATGAAATATTTACTTTTCAGTTCGTTCCATATCAAATTTTGGTTTCAATCGCTGGGGAAATAAGCGTTAAAATACATATTCGCAAGACAGATTCTATAAAAATGCTAGATACACGCCAAAAATCTATATTTCGTAATTATTTGTCATCATTACCATTAGGGATTACAATATCAGACCAAAAGTTCAATACCGGTATCCGGTATTTTTTAGATCTTAATACCGGGATACAGGTTTTAGTACCGGTAATAGAAATTTTAGAAAAGGAAAGAAAACGCAGGTATTTCTTTGTTTTATTTGCCAGTTTTATTAGAGAGTAAAAATATTGCAAAAAAAAATTTGTAACTTATAAATTATAACATTATATAATCACAAAAATGTAAAGGAACATCTTATTTATTTAAATCACAAAAAAAGTGTAAATATCACTCACTATTCAGTCTGTGGTACTATTACAAATTTTTGAAATGTGATCTTAAAAAACATAATGCATCAATTGTACAGTCATTAAGTCTGGAACGTAATTTTGTGCAAAAGTTACCAGCTGTTGAAAACGCTCTTTCGGCATCTACGCTAGTTGGTGGTACTGTTAGCAATGCACGATATACTTTTTCCAAGTGTTTACCTCTAAATCCCCCATCTTCAAATAAATCGATTTCTCGTCGTCGGTTATTTTTATATAGCTGATTTCTGTATTGTATTTTGGTTTGTTGAAGTTTTTTTATTTATCGCTAATTCTAATTTTTGTTTAAGAGACAATTCCTTTTCACTATCGACATTAGTGTCATCATAATCTTCGATAATTGTACCGAATTCATTTGAATGTGGATAAGTTTGAAGGTGAAACTTTCTAAGAAAATTTACTATAAACTTGATCAGACTTGAATTGGTTAGTCTCTTTTCTTCTTTTCCATTTTCATTACCGTAAGACATTTTCTATTTCGGTATGCCTTTCTTCTGTGTGATTTTTCAATGTAATATATAGTTCTTCAGATAGTGATGTGTGCTGTTCTTTCAGCGACTGTAACATGAAATTTATTGTTGCATTAGCTGTTAATAAATTAGAATCTCTCCGACATAATGCCTCAACAGACAGTTTTAATGGAAGTAGAGCTGATACAGTTCTGGATATTAAGTCGAATTCACTATCTGAAAATTTAATTTACAGGTTTAAGTCGATTATTGCTTCTTGGATTGGATTTCTAAGTTTCAAAAATCGTTCCATCATTAGGAGTAAACTGTTCCAACGTGTTTTAGAATATGATATTAACATATATTCTGTTTTAGTTTCAGTTAGTAAATATTTTTGTAATATGGCATTTTTTGTGGGGGAACGTTTAAATATCTTAACAATTTTTCTAACATTTATAAATTATAGAAAGCAATTCTTGATGGGTTAATATTTCATCCACCTTATCAATATCTTCTTTAACATTGTCATTATTCCCCTCTTATCCTTATTTTGTCGAATTAAACCCATCGTAACGCATGCGCAAAAGCGCGGAAGGTGTCACAATCCCTTGTCAAACAGTATTTTATCACTTCTCTTGATTGTATGATGCAACTTTGTATTCACAGTCTAATTAATTTCGCCCTGTAGGGAGACATATAAACAAAAACGTATACTATTTTACTATGTTGGTAATCCCTGAACATATAGCGGGGAAAAATTTCAAAAATTTCTAGTAAATACCGAAAAAACGGTATTTAAACTTGTGAATACCGGTATTACAAATTGTACAAAGGGCTCAAAATACCGGTAATCGGTATTCCGGTATACCTGTATTGCAATCCCTAATTACCATGTAAGGTATTCGTGGCCTTACCGATCCACAATGTTATACAAAGGGATAAGACCTTTACTCCTTTTTATCGTGTGAGAACATGATGTTGCTTTTAATAGGGGGTTTTGAAAGCTCGAAATCGCGGAGGCAATGAATAAATCATAAATGACAACTTTCATCATCACCTTTTAATCGCATATATTTTTTTACCTGCTTTTACCAGTATTGCATTATTATTATATATGCTTCTTTCAAAGCACATGCGTTTTTAAAACGTTGTTCTGCTTTTACCAGTATTCCAGTATTGCTTTATTATTACGTATGTTTCTTTGACGCAGATGCGTTTATAGAAGGTTGACGTAGAACTATGACATCATAGCCTATTATTTAATCTGAAATTCAGTCGAGCTCCAAAACTTTGTTTGTCAGCTAGAATCATTGAAAATAAAAGCTTTAAAAAATTATCATTATATATATATATATCATTATATATATATATATATATATATAT
>JAPMOR010029808.1:221128-277627 GCA_026543865.1 Argiope aurantia
AGAGAGAGAGATCTCGTGATTGTTTCAAACCGGTTTAAACTGGTTAATGACTTAAATTAATAATAATATAATTAAAAAAATAATAATTTTCACACATGATAACATGAAATTTCCAATTGTAGATTTTATTTAATTTTTTCTCTATTTTTTTTTTTTTTTTTTTCATCACAGAATACTCCCGAACTTGGAATCTAGGATTTTCTGTCAGGTAAGATTTTTACTGGAGAACGTGAAAGATAATTTCGGGAGATTATTCCTGCTGCTTCAAAAACTAATTATTGATTATTTAATACATTATTATGGATGTCTCATGGTATTGAGGCTAATTGTAGAGCATTTAGAAAAGACAGCATAGAAAATAAATGAATACTTTCTCAGTACAGACACAAAATAATAATAGAATGCAAATGCTTTCTGAAAAATATAATAATTTCAATTGTCGAAGACAGCGTAAATGCACTGAATGTAGAAACATATCGGATATGTATGATATCGGATTTTATACAAGATTAAACCTAAATATGTAATTCTTTGCCACTTCTCTAGAAAATACTGTATTGAATAGATTCTACATATGCTCATTTTTTATGCGATGTGTCATATTTAGACCTTATTAGATGGACGCACTCTCAGCTAACTATTTCGTCTTTGCGCGCTTCTTCCAGGTACGGAGAAAGTAAGCTAGTAGTAAGTCTGGGAATTAATACTGGATGTTTCTTAGTTCGAGAGCCGATTCCACTAAAGATTCGTCGTGTATGTGGGCTTTGTGCACATTTAATCTGACACTGTGGGCCTGATATCATTGCGTTGGTGTGGTGCTGAAGATTAGAGAGGGGGCTCAGGTGTCACCCCTCTCCGATACGGATCAAAATTTCGAGATCTGTCCCCAAATAGCCACCGTGTTGCTTCCAAACGGGACGTTTATATAACTAAATCAAACCAAACCCTAACGTTACTTCATAGCAGGAGAAATCAAATTTTACTATTTTCGAAATTGACTGTCTGAAAAATTCTGGCGTTATCGAGAATACTAATCACCGTGCTGAAGATATTGTAGTAGTCAAATTAATTAATCTAACATTAATTATACAACAACAATCCCCTCATTCTTTTATATACATATATATAATATCCACAATAAACTCTAGATGTGACAATGGGATACATAAACATTAGCAAGATTCCCTAACGTTACTTCAGATTCATTTGACTAAGAGAATTAAGATAGAAAATTGATTTTGTCATTGATTGGATTATATCTGAAATTGATTGTTGCAATCACTGATTCAGAGAGCTATATCGGTAAACTCATTTTTATCGAAAATTGATTGTATCAGTTAACTGAGTTTGTAAAAAGTTCACTATCCTAGTGAACTGATTTTGTAAAAAATTAACAATTTCAATCAGTTGATTTTATAAAAAAAAATATCTGCCATAATTAACTGATTTTATAGATAATGAACTATTTCAATAGATTTATTTCATAAAAAACGATTGTATAAGTATACTTATTTTATTAGAAAATAATTATCTCATCAATGCATAATTGCATTGATAATTATAATAATAACAATCATATATAAAAAGGAAAAAAAAAAACGGGAGGCTGCCTTTCTAGTTTTTGTAGGAAAAGACAGTTGGTTCAAAATGACAGAAAATTCATCCCGTGCAATTAAATGTCATCCTTGTCAAATTTCTACATCTAAACTTCAACATTGGATATTTATTTAAAAATAAGTCAGTTAATTTGGATATGACGAGCCGAAAACTGTTTTTTTAAAATATAACGAAATAAATTTGGTATTCCAAAAGTATTTCTCAAAATATATATGAAATTTAAATCCGAAATAGTACAGTCATATTTATTTTGGAAGATGAATTTATGAAGATCTTTTCATTTAATTCTCAGCATAAAGTTAAATCATTCCGTTGAAAAGATAGAGGGAAAATAAAACTCTAAACCTTCTTTTGATTGAATATTTCAAAAAAAAAAAAGGAAAAGCAGAGAAAATGAGTTACAAAAAGAAAAAATAATTGCTTTTTAGGAATTTTCTTCTTTTATTATATTTCCGTAATTTTCCATTCAATATAAAATATGTAGAAAAAGAAATTTTCTTACAAAATGCTTTCTTTTTTAAAATATTGAAAGGAAACTAAAAACTATTTTCAGAAAGAAAATTCTTTTGAATGGAGAAATGGTATTTCGATTTGCCCACAGAATTTTATTTAATGGCATCAGCAAAAGAGAAGAAATATGATAAAATTGTAAAAATATTAAGGCAATTCAAGACTTTTCCAGTTTACATTTTTAAAAATTACCGCCAATTTAAGCCTTTCATAAGATAGATATTTTGTTAAAGAATATTTAATGCTGCTAACTATATATATGATTATTGCAGATTTTATTTCAATTTAGCACTTGGTTTATTTTGGTTTATGTAAGTGATTGCAATGAAAGCATCAATAATTTCTCAAATCTCGATCTTTTTCGAAAATAATGCAAAAAAAAATACTTCGTTGATAAAGATTTAAAGTTACAAAATTGCCAATGGAAATTATAAAAAAGTTATTTTATCTAAAATATCAAACAAATTAAAAATAATTTTTAAAAAATTGCATAGAAAAGTTTCTCTTGAAATTTTAATAATGTCACGCTTGTTCAGTAGTTGTCTATAGAAAATAAAATGTTCAGTCAAGTATGGGCAAAGCAGACCTTTACCAAAAAAGGTTAAAGAATCACTAAATACAAAATGAGATTACAAAAAAAATCCTATTTTTATAGGTTATTTCCTCACAAAAATGCAGCTTAAAGCGGCATTCAAGAAATTATTACCTGAGGATGTTTTAAATTTTATTCTTTATATTGGAATGCAAAATAACATTCCATTGTTTTTCCATATTAATGAAAATTCTTTCTTAAATATAATAAAAATTTTGCTTCCAAAAAACTGCAAGTAGAGAAAATAGCTACCAGATTTATTCAGAATCGGATTCTATTAAGTAGGAACTTATAGACATATTACATTGGGATTTCTTTTTTGTCAGATTACATAATAGACCATTTTATCATCATTCTCAACTAACATTAATAAAGTTAAAGAAGAGCAACTTCAGCCATTCAAATTAACGTTGGTCATGTTGCAAAAAAAAAAAAAATGAGATGAATTTCTATTTTGTTTCGAGGAATCTAAATTGGATATTTAAATCTATTACTTTAAATCTAAGGCATTCACACTTTGCAATAGCATTTTTGAAGTGACGCTTCATATCGGTTCTAATATTTTCGCTTTACAATTAAAATCTTTAAAGTATGTTTTTTTTTAATCACAGAGTATTATTCTTTTAAAAAAAGAATATTATTACTATGTTGTTGTTCTCATTCAATATGCTCAATTATTTGTAATTAACAAATCTGTTAAATTGTCATGGAAAATTCAAACTATGGAAAAAGACATACAGAAATTTTATTAGGTTATTGAGTTGGCCATCCTAAATAGGCTATTGAATTTGTCCTCGATTATCGGACGAAATAAAAAGGGGCGATTGACAGTGGGAAATTGTAGCATCGGTTTTTCGCCTTTAATTAAAAAGTACATAATTTGAGAAAAAGTTACATATAAATTTATGAATATTAAAAAAATCAGTACATTGAACTGTTTAACATTAAGACAACTTTCATAGAGCAATAGTGAAAATTTGAAAAAAAATATATTTTCTTTTATAAAATTTTTTGCACAATTTTTATAATTTCACTGAAATATGTATTGCAAATAAGAGCATAGTAAAAATTTCATATCTATAACTGCATATTTTTTAATTAAAAAAATCAACTTTGCCGAAAAACACATAACACATACCTAAGTGGAATTACAAAAATTTCACTCATATTGTAAAAAAAAGAATTTAAACACTTTCCTAAAGTTACACTTTTATAAAATTTATTTCTGATCTTATTAAGACATTTTTATAATTGATGATTCATTGTATAGATCGTTTTAGTACCTTTTTTAATTTTAATATTAAGATTTAGGACTTTTGTAATTTCATATTAAAAGTTTTCCTCTCAAATTAATAGTCTTATTTAAATTCAAAGAACCAAACGTTACAAGTTTTTCACTCACTCTTTCTATCGTTTATGCTGCACTGTTTAATTGAAAATGACAAATAATTAGTCGCAAGTTGTTCGATTACTAGTTTAGTTTTATTAGAATATTCTGGAAGTTACTGTATAAATGGCAAAATCAAACGAATATAATGCAACTTGATTCAATAATTATATTTTGATATTTACACCATATTTTCAGATTCTTTTGAGAATACCAAATAAACTGAAAATATTTCTCAAAGCGGTTAAAGTCGTAAAAGTGCGGTTATAAAGTATACAAAAAAACATTAAAAGAAAAAACATAAGTTTCTTATTAAAAGAATGTGATATTTAAACTGAAAAAAATTCGAAAACACCAAACGATATTCCCGCGATTCTTTGTGGCACGAGATTAAATAATTAAAAAAAAACCCTCTATAAATTAGTAGCAGCTTGTTGACGTGATGTTATGCAAGAGCTGAACAACTTTCAGAAGCAAATATCTTGGCCTTTTTGGGAAGAGGGATGATAAAGTCAGTAAAAATACTGTTATGTAATCAAAACGTTAACAAAATATATGTATAATTTTATAAATTCAAACTATCTATAACCATAATCTGTTACTAACAATATTTTATTTTGATCTCTATACAATATGTCATAGACAGATTTCATTGTATTGCATTATTGAGTTCAATAATAAAATTGCTTTTTCAAAAATCTTTTATTCCTCTGATCTAAATTGTATCTATTAATTTCTCAGTTCTAAAATATGTGAAAAATAAAATGAATTTAAAAAAAAATTGAATTAGGGGGATAAAACTGAACATTGAGATTTAAACTAGAATTTAATTCGATGAATGTTATTAAAATCATCGAATTTAAACAACATTTACTAAGAAAAGAGGCATTATGTTAAAATACATACTCGATTTTCTTCATCATATTACGCACTTGCTCAAGCAAGAAATACACAGTTCACAAAGAAGACCAGGAAAAAAAAATCCTGATTTTTTTTAAAAATCCAAATCTGAAAAATATGGGTTGAAAAAATTCCAGGTGTTATTTATTTCTGAAAATCTATTTATCACAAATCAATGATTCTTTTTACTTTTTTATGTACAAAGTATAAAGAATTGTAATCGTCAACAAATTGAGCTCGAGGTTTTGACGAATTTCTGTGTTTTAGATCTCTCCAAGTCCGAAAAATATACTTTTAGAAAATTTCTGTCTGTCTGTCAATATGTGACAAAGAGAGCTCAAAAATGTTTTGAGAAAGGCGGATAAAGAATTTTGTTCTGGTCTTTACATGAAATGTTTAGCTTTCTATTAAATTTTAAGCAAATTCTTTCTCAAAATTTGTCTGTCTAGCTGTATCGATAAAATTCAGCATACAGATTTAATATTTATTACAGATAATTATTGAATTTTAAACCAAATGCAACAGAAAGCTAAACGTATGTCGGCTTATACTTTCAAAAGCAAGTAAACGCGATAGCTCAGAAGGGTCATGGTTTATATATATCAGATTTGGCATGTGATTTTGTGACTACAAATTTTGGTTTCAATCAGTAGGGAAGAATGCTTTTAAAATCTAAAACACAAAACTGTTAGCCGCATTCCAGGGATTAATCGCGGAAAAGCTCGCCAAGAATCACGCGAATAAATTCAGTAAGCGTGATAAATTCACGCCAAAGGTTAATATGTTGCAACTGTTATATGCCGATGCCATGTAAATCGTTCCCTAACTTATCTTCCTTCAGAGGTTGAAGAATAATATTATTAGAAAGAATGCATGAAAATTTTGGGTGACCACCACTCTTGGCTTAATTTCGTGTCCAATGCTTGAAAAAATAATTTCAGCCACGGCTATAAAGCTGGAAGGCCATAGATTTGAAATTTCATGGAACCGTAGATCGATCGAGATCCGTTCTCATCCGTTCAGGCCTAAAGTTTTTTTTAATATTTATTTTATTTTTAAACTTTTCTCAGTTCTTTTTCTTCCCTCGTGTTTTTATTTTACAAAGAGAACAATCTATATCCACCAAAAGGAAACATCACTCCAAGAGGTGCAGTTGAAGGCCTCATCAAATATATTGATTGCCCTCGTCATATGACTACAGATAAAAATGATGAAATCCATCTCCTATAGACGAACTCGAGAAATTTATTCAAATGTATAAGAAATGAATAAGATAAAATTATAGATTTTTTTTCCTTGTAGATAAATGTATTAATCAATTTTCACAAAAAACTTCATTACAATCTCAAATATATTTTAATATTTTCTTAAAAATTTTAAGGATGCATCATGCTTCCAAAGTATATAATATTAGCGCTCGATGAAATCTCAACGCATTCTCAAATAAATGCCTTTTCAGTATCTTATTTTCAGTGAAAATGATTCTTTCGTATGAAATATTACAGTACACAAAATCTTTCTATCATATGCTAGCAAATTTTTAATACAAAATAAGAATTCTGTTTATTTATAAAAGAAAAGTTATAAAATCTTGCAATTTCTCGAAAAATTAACTTATTCTTGAAAAATAATACAAAATGTAGTTATCAATGCGATCAGTGATAAATATATGTTAGCAACATGGAATATAAAGGCAACCACTTTGTGAAATGAATCCACATCCACCACTAAATTTGAGTAGTAAAATTTTAAATCGACTCTTAAACCAAATAAGCATTTTGTATTATTTTGTGGTTTACTTTTTTATGTGAAATGGGATCGTCATTTTTGAATCATCGAAATTATTCTTCTGAAACCTGTATTCGATTCTATTATACTATAAATATTCAAAGTCAACCAAAGTATTCCTATTGCATTTCCTTTGCAATGAAGTAATGTGAACAATATCTGAGAAATGCTGTTTGTTTGGTTCAAAAATCAACGTCTTTTCTAAGCTTAAATATATTTTTAAAATATTAATTCGAGGTCACATACTATTGGGTTGTTCGAAAAATAATTTCGGTTTTTTTTGTGTGTGTGTGTGGAAATGAAAGACAGTTTTTGTATAATAAACAAATACCTTATTAAATTATATATTGGCCGTTCTGGTCCAACACCTTTTGCCATCTTTCTGGTAGTAGCATAATTCCACGCTCATAAAATTTTTGGTCTTTGCTGCCAAAACACTGATCGAGGTGGTTTTTGACCTCCTCATTTGAGGTGAAGGTTTTACCATCTAAACAATTTAGCGAACCAGTTCTGGCACTGGCGTACTGTCAACACACCTTCTCCATACACATCGGTCCATTTCTTCCTGGCTTGAACAGCATTTTTACCCTTTCTGTTGTAAAACAGTAAGATATGTCGAAAATGCTGCTTATCGATCTCCATATTTAAAAGGGCACCCACCAAAAACTACTGCGTAGAATTAATCGGAATTTTTTCACACACAAGCCTTGCTATATGAGCTCTCAAAGCGTATAAAAATTATACGGCTTAAATGTGAAGTTGGGTGCAAAAAATACAACTAAATCCTCTGTCGGGAAAAAACGAAATTACTTTCCGAACAACCCAATAATTTTTAAAGGTTGTTTTCAGATACAACTTCCTCGAATTATATGCAAACAAGCAACTAATACTAACGCCATTTATTAAAAATGGGCGGAATTATATTTATACATCCAGAGAGATCGTACAAATTTAGCAAAATTAAATTTTAATAAAATTGTACGAAATTAAGACAATTTTATTTTAAACTAGTTTAAAATGCATCTGAATAGAATTTAAACCTAGGTAAAGGACAATAACACATTCAGACAATAATAGTCGTCAAGTTGAATCAACCAAACATATAAGTAATTAATGTGTTTACTTTTGCACCAGAGTGAGAAACAAACAACAGTCAATCATGGAACAAGCACATAATCCTTCTTCGCCTTGAAACAAAAGTGAAGCATACGCATTTAGAATTCTTTAGGGAATCTGAATTCAAAGGTGAAAAGAACAACGACGGACTCTGTTTCTTAACAATAAGACTTTTTCCCTTGGATAAATAATGTGACAAAAGTATAAAAAGCGAATAAATTTTTGGCAAATTTTTTTCCTTTGATTTCTTTCGAATTTTCAATGAGGTTTTAATTAACAGCTAAACGGTTTTCCTTGGTTTGAGAAATACCTTTAATAATGTGGCATGCATGTAAAACAAAAAACAAAAAATTGGCATTGTTTCGTGTGGTTTGTCACTACGAGCAATTTTTTCCAAACAGTTTAGCTCCACTTTACAAAGAACAACTTGTACGGATGAAAAAAATTTTTCTCTACTAAGAATTTTTTTCTTCAAGTCAAATTCTAATTTTTACCAGGGAATTTCGTAAATTGACTGAATGATGAACATGAAACTTTCAATACATAAATAAATGTAAGAAATAATGAATGTAAGGATATATTTATCTCGTTTCCTTAGTCTACAACAGATAATATATTATCGCTCAATTATTTTGTACAGTTGCTTCACTGCCGAAGACCTAAGCGGCAGTGAAGCGGTTTAATGTTTCAATTTCTCCTCGTAGATAATTTGAGAGGTTTCTAGTATCATGTATATATAGTACAACTCTAACTAATCTACTTAAAGGGAGAGGGATGCGAGTCATTTCGGATTAATGCTTCGTTTAAGTCATAAACATATAACTCTGTTTCGTATCTAATTTCCGAATTCAAAATTTTCTTGCTATTGCACTTATGTTGTTTATTGAAGATAAAATTATATTTTTATGATTACCGAAAGTACATCAAGTAGATTTAGTAATAGTTTTTAATGTATGAATCATTCTTTCAAAACATTCAATAGTTTCTTTTTCTTTCCTCCCAACTTTTTCAAAAAATCCACTTTCTATGTATCATCTTTTTACTGATGGATGTCAATCAGTGTTGATTTATTGCATAGTTCAGCAGAATAGAGCCTGAAGTTATACCACCACATATACTAAAATTTTTGCGTTGCTTTAAAAGAAAAAAATATATTAGTGCACAGTTTACTGTAGACAACAGTTGATTCAACGATATCTATTAATTTTTACATAAAAAAAGACAGATCATTTAAATGTTATTATTGAAAGATATAAAGAACACTTAACTTTGTCTTACTTATAGTGTTGTAATCCATTGTCAGCTGTTGTTCTATAGTCCACTTCGTCTACTTCGAGTTCTTGATAAAATCAGTTTTTGTTTCCAGCATTGTTTCGGCACTTTCCTGATCCGTGATTTTTTTCTTCGATTTTTACACAGCTGTCCTTTTATCTGCCATTACCTTTCATCTAATCAGGGAAATTTTTCCAATTCAACTTTTTCCAATTCAGAGGCATTTTGGATAATCCGACACATTTAACCGGAGTTTTGCTGTTCTTTTTTCCTGTTATATCATACCATTTAAGATGGCTAAATTGGTATAAGTTGGTGTTGAAGAATAAGAATAACTCAGTAGATGGTAAAGCAAACTATTCTTGTAATTCTCAGACGTTCACAGGCAAAATCTCCACTCATCGGTGAAGGCTCTTCATGTTCACAATAAATCGAATGTAAGTACTTGCATGTTATCAAATTGTTCCACGGAGGCCTGGGTGGTAAGGTCTCTATTTTAAGGCTGGATATTTCCAGGTTCCATACCTAATTCCATGAACCACCGTGTAAACGGGTCCAGCGTGTGGGCCAAATGTCTGGTGTGGTGGAAAAGCTTGAACATGCGTTGACAGTTATATATCTTTGGCAATTCAAGATTATCTAAGGTAAAAACTTAATCAAAAAAGATTCTTAAGCAAACTTAACCAAAATAGCTCTAGTGTTAATTTAAAAATGAACATTAATGTAATTAACTCGTTCACTTCTAACCCGACTCAACCCGACATGAATGTTCTATATAGGGATTGCAATACTGGTATTCCGAGGTACCAAGGTATTTTGAGCCATTTGTACAATTTTGTAATACAGGTATTCATAAGTTTAAATACCGTTTTTTCGGTATTTACGAGAAATTTTTTAAATTGCCTCCACTATATATTCAGGGATCGCCAACATAACAAAATAGTATACGTTTTTGTTTTTATATCACCCTAACGGGAGAAATTAATTAGACTGTGAATAAAAAATTGCATCGTACAATCAAGAGAAGTGATAAAATACCGTTTGACAACGGATTGCAAACTGAATAGTGAGTGATATTTACACTTTTTTTGTGATTTAAATAAATAAGATGTTCCCTTACATTTTTGTGATTATATGCTGTTATAATTTATAAGTTACAAATTATTTTTTGTGATATTTACACTCTCTAATAAAACTTACAAATAAAATAAAGAAACACCTGTGTTTTCTTTCTTTTTCTAAAATGTCTACTACTGGTATTAAAACCGGTATCCCAGTATTAAGATCTAAAAAATACCGAAAACCGGTATTGAACTTCTGGTCCGATATTGCAATCCCTAGTTCTATACTAACAGGCTATTTAGAGACCGGTGAGTCTCAAATGAGGAGTGCAGGATATACAGCATGTTATAACTGAGGTAGTCCTCCCTTTACATCTATCATCTTCACAATTTCTCTTTTGTAAAAGAAACCAGTGCCATACGACCCATAGAATAGAACTTGAACGGCCGTGTCAGGAGTGAGAGAATTGCACTAAAATAAATAACCTTAGCAACCATTTTTAAGCGCATAAGATTATCGCACTTGTTTCTTTTATTCGCGATACTCAAAAAACTTTAATGACTTTGTAAAAGCTATCAATATCAAACAAACCTCGTGTTCGTATTGCACATTACTTGCGAGGTGGTGCACTCTAAACAGTGATGTATTTCTAATTGAGGCAGACTAGGACTGGCAGGTTGAGAGGGGAAATCAAACAGGCAGACTAAGAAAAATTATTTTTCTAGTTGCAAATGTACAAGTTAATATGAAATACGAAATCCGTGAACGATAAAAAATTAGGATAATATTAACCTTTTATGGTGTATAATTGGACTGATGCTTATAAGATTAATTATTTTCACTTAATTATAAATTAATTAAATATTTATAAAAATTAATATATCAAAATTATTATATTAATTAAATATTTATAAAACTAATCATTTGTTTCAGTAACTTCTTTTACAAATATGGATATCTATCTGTTTAGAGTCATATTAGATAAATATAAACAAATTTATATTCACAATGTCAATAAAATAAAAAGTATTAACCTAAAATAATAATTAACTAGTTAAAATGCTCTGAAATGGGAAATTAAATTTTAACTGTCGTATTAAAAGAGGGCCTTATAATCTTCGCAGACTAAGATCACAAAATATCTATATCTGTCATCGGTTCTCACACAATCCGTGATGTCTTGTGAATGATATTTAATTGCACAATAGATTTCGATCAAAGCGGAGTGCATTGGTTATCTATATCTATATCTATATCTATACTTATAATAAAGCTCAATGTGTGTGTGTGTGTGTGTGTGTGTGTGTGTGTGTTGGCGCTCTACAGGCCAGACCATTCAACCTACAGGTACCAAATTTGGCACGTGTATACCTTGGAGGTCGGGAATGTGCACCTGGGGGTTATTTTTTCGAATTTTTAATTAGAATTTTATTTATTTAAAAATTAAGCGAAATTTTGGCGTGTTTCTTCTATAACTTCCGAAAATATTACCGCACAAAAAAGATTTTTACATCAAGTTAAAGATCAAAAATTTATCTTTTAAATGCTACCATTGTTTTAACCTTAAAATTAAATTTCTATTTTTAATGAATTTGTAAATAAATATTTTAACTCTATTTTTCAACAATTTCCTTCATACAAAATAAAAATAAACGTTTCGCATTCATGGGAAAAAAATAGCTTTTTTCAGAGTGTTGCCATCACATTGATTAAAGCACCAATTAAAAATAAATTAAATCTTTTTGGAAATGAAATCTGGAAAAATATAATTTTTGGCACGTGTCTGTAGGAAATGAAACAAATATGAAATATTATTTTTTCTAAAAAATAAATTCAAGAAAAATTATTTTATGATCTTTTACACTCTCTATATTATTAATCCAATAAATAAGTTTTATTTTAAGGCAACTTTTGTTTAATATGAACAGGATATCCATTCAAATCATGGCCACACAACTAATTTGTAAACCTTTAATAAGACACAGATCTGTTGCGAGATAAATCCTAAACATTTTATTTAAAAGTAGCAAACGATTATTTTAATAATTATAAATTTTATTTTGTAAATAGCAGTGAAATTCAGATTGGCAACAGTGATATTTTTGGAACTTTTAATTTGTTGCTTAAAAACGATGCTAGAATTTTGAATGAAAATAAGTTGAAGTAAATTTGATAATATTATCTACAATGTAATAAGATTTAGTTTCATAATAAGTTTGTCTGCATTCTATTTTTGTTGACGCACGAACACAACAGATATACTAAAATGGTTTAAATAGAAAATGATTATATTTTATGTAACTTAATTCAATAAATGCTCTAATAAATAACGAATTTTTGATTTTACATAAAGCTTCTGTTGTGGAAATTACGAATAACAAAATGTTCTTGAAACACTGATATTTTAAATAAAAAGAGTTAATTCCCAATCAACTAAATCAATCACTTCAACTGACTGATTTATGAAAATTTGAATATCACTATTCAATAAATAAAAAGGATAATTTTAGATTTTCCATGGATCGTTTCAAAGAAAATACGCCAATCAGCTCGCAGGTTTCTCAAGATTAATTGGCCTAAGATTATGAAAATGTTGAGTTTTTCTAAATTTTTAATATTCAAAACTTCATAAATAAGTCTTAGTTGATTGTGAAAAATAGAAACATTCATTCATTTATTTAAAATTTGGCGTGTCCAGAATATTTCTCAGAATATGATACCTTACTGCATTAAATTCAGATTTCATAATTTTTGAAATATATTTATAGGCCAGAACCAAATATTATTATTGATTTCATTTCAATCCTTTTGAAAGCAAAGCTAAAAACTGAATTTTATGCTAAATCTGAGAAATTTTTATTGAATTATTCTTTGAGATATTACATAAATTATCAAAAATATTTTGTAGTTCACATAAGATTTAAATACCGAAATATTCTGTTTGCAGTACTCATCTTCAATAATAATAGTAATAAATAAATAGCAATAAAGATGATAAATAAAATAAAACGCTTGATTTTATTAAAAAATATCTTTATATTAATTGCAATTTCATCATTTTCACTTTAAATTAAAGTTGAAGTTTTACCGGAAATGACAACAAATTAGCAAAATATATATTGTTAATTGAACGAAACGATCTAAACAACAATATAAATTTTGTATGACTATCAAAATTTGAAGATTAAAAAAGTTTTGTTTGAGAATCTATTAAGAGACCAATTACTTAAAATATTTAATTGAAAATTGTAGCGAGCGGTAATACTGGCGAACCGGCTGGTCGCCAAAGGCGGCTAGTTATAAATAAAGTGAGGAAATATCATTGCCTGTATTTCTTAAATGTTATTTGTCGTTAAGCTCTAAATTTTCGAATATATCGAAAAAAAAATTTAAAAATAAAAAGAAATTGAATATTTT
Source organism: Argiope aurantia (assembly GCA_026543865.1). NCBI lineage: Eukaryota > Metazoa > Arthropoda > Arachnida > Araneae > Araneidae > Argiope > Argiope aurantia. The sequence continues at coordinate 234,790 of JAPMOR010029808.1, forward strand.
TTCTTGAATCAGTGCTATATATACCCATAAAAAAGAGGTCATTTGCATTGTATAGCGTATTATACTATTAAAATTACAAGTAACTATGATCAATAAGAACCAAATAATATATTTTTAGGATTATTATAGTTATAGTGAAAATGAAACAAAATTAAAATTCGAAGGAAAAATCATTAAACCCATTTTCATCCGCCATATTACACTATGTAATATTAATTTGCATAAATCAAGTGTAATTACAGTGATAAATTTTTATACCTATTAGCAAGAATGAAAACATACTTGTAGGTAGGAACGAAAAAAAAAAGATATATCATTTTCCGGTTAGAAGATTCGGCCCAAAATGCAAGAAAAGACAAAGAGTGGTCGTTGTCATCGGTCTAGTGCAGTTTTTAGATTATACTTTCGCATGCATAAGAGTATGCATAGAGATTTAATTCTGTAAAAAAGGATTTCGAAAGGAAAACGTCGAAATGAATCATACTCTTGAGGTAATATTCGGCAAAAGATATTCTAATCTTTGTGTATTTCGTGATTAAGACAAAATTTACCGCAGATCTTAAACAGACCTATTGGATCACGGATTGAAAGAAACTTATTGCAGCAAAAAATAAATAAATAAAATAAAAATGAGCAGTTCCAAGTAAAAAATATAAGAAAATAAATTTGATAAATATGAGTATTCAAGTTTCAAGTTCAATTCTATAGCCATTACAATTTGAGACTATTTACAACAAAAAACACGTTGTCAGTAATTCTTGAACAAGCATGCATGCGTAAAATAAATATAGCCGCTTTTAAATCTTATCAGCTTTAAGTCCATTTTTATATGAAATTTAAAGGTAATCTTTTGGATACAGCAGAATGATTTGCTAAAATGTGAAATGACCAATTCAATTCATCATTCGAATTGAGGCAACATTTAACATAATATATTTTTATTCTCTTAGGTATAGCTAAAGAAGCAATTATAATATTTCCATGAATCTTATTTGCGAAACACTGCGCTATAATATCAGAAATTGGAGATATATGTTATAAAAATAGCTTTGAGAAATCGGATGACCCATTTCGTACACCGGAGGAAATAATGATAATAGTCAGTTAATAAAATGCATCCTGCTTGTTGGAAATGTTTGTCCTTCAAACTCAACAAAACAATACGTATTGTATTCTATCTCTAAGCATAATGAAGATCGATAAGAATTTATTTAAAATCCTACTTTCACTTATTGATTGGATCCAAAATTTGTTACAGATTTATGAGTTTTCTTGTTAAGCCAACCAAAATATAAATGCCTATTAAAGACCCGAGTTGTCCAATGCTCCTAAACTTCAGAAACACAATAGCTATAGTCATAAAAGTCGTGTCCAGTAAGTAGCCAATGTAGGTGCTTATAGTGCCACCTAATGTTAATATTTATAGTCAACATTCCTATCTGGGAAACAATAAGAAGAAAGGAAATAAATATATAGAGCATAATAGAACGCTTTGAGTAATTTTATCCCTCAAATTAGAGATCAGCAAATACCCTTTGTAGGCATCATATGAATAGATAGGACTTATCATTTGTGAGTAACCTTTATAATCAACTGTATACATATTATTGGTACTGGAAAATCTTGGATCTGCTCTGTAACGTCAACAAAAAATGCTCTTGAGGATTAAAACTGATATGGAATTTTCTATTGCAGGCTATATTTTACAAGATCATATCGTTAAAAGCAACGAAATACTCTTCTTTCTACAAGTTATAATATCTTATTTTGAAGAGATGCTTTTACTGCTTCAACTCCAGCATTTTATGCATAATTGTGAGGGGATTCCCTAAGCAGGTAAATAAGCCTAATAACAAATGTGTTGCCCACCATATTGCCAAAGGTTGAGAATGCACCACCAAAGAAAATCGGATTTTATGTATTGTAATATAATTGTACATTCTAATTTTAGTTATTTCTAATGTCTAAATAACGTCTTTTCTTACAAAAACTAGGATTGGCTATACTTATTCAGTAACCTGTTTTTTCGTATGCTGTGTATTCTAGAGAAAAAAACAGTAAATCCGAATTATGCCGTTAGGTGGCGCTGCAAATGATTTGATATAATTGGGCATTTAGTATACCACTTTTATGACTACAGCTGCTGTTGCTCTAAAGTTAAGAAGATACGGAATTTAGAAATTAAGCGATCATCCCATACCGTTCGTTTTTCAGATCAATAATTTAAAAATTCTCATAACCATAAACGAACAAGGGTGACAATTTCCTCTTTGACAGATTTAGTGAACATTTTCTATTAATTTAATGAAGAGATCACACGTTACAATTCCTATGTTCAATCTTGTTGAGTTTTTGTAGCATTTACATACACAAGCACATATAAATCGAAAATCAGACAGCCCTTAGACAGTTTTGGTTCAAATTTCGATACAGATCTAAGATCTGGTGATATTAATTTATACTAAATTGCGTCATTGTAACAGAATAATTCCTTATTTGTCTAATGATTTTTGAGCTATTGTACTCAGGAGACAGATTGCCAATTTAAAGCAACAGACATAATTTTAAAAATGAAATTTCTAAATCTAGAAATACTTTAAAACATAGATGCTGAATTTTCTGACGGTTAACGTTTTTCTTCTTTGTAAACTACGTGTGAGAAAGTAAGAGTAACCAATGAATAATAGATTAAAAATATTTTAATGAGTGCATGGAAAGTTCTGTGATAAAATTAACAAAGAATTTTCTTTATTTGATAGATGAGAATAAAATTTAGTGCGCTGTTTCTTATCTTGTTTTATGGAGTCGCACGAAATTAACATAAAAATTAATTAGTGTGGTGGTATGTGGATTATTATGATCTGTGCAGGAAGCAACAGGACGAATGTTGTAGGAAACATTTCTTTAATAATCACATTCACACACTAAACAATTACAAACACAAAGACAAGACATTTACGCGCGCGCTTCACAGTTCAGCGTCACATCTCCTTCTCATTACAATCGCAATGCATTATGGGATTACATATGGGATGGCTTAATCAGGTATCGCCATCTAGTATCCAAAAGAGAAGATAAGTGTAATGCAACTGCTACATTAGTAAATTTTTAAAAGTTGTATTGATCATGTTCAAACACTGATATATATTTACAAATTTGGCAAAGAAAACATAAAAAATCATTCAAAAGAAAGGTAACGTGCATTTCAAAATGTGAGCAACGTTAGTTAGAATCTATTTAATATAGTAGTCTCTAACGTTGGATGGATATTATACATATAAGGGTGGATCAGAATATAAGATATTTCCACCCCTTGATTTGCGTCATTATCGGATCAACAAATCTTAGTCTCAGTTTATGCGTTTAGCAACTGAGACAGTTTTTTTTATGTTAAAATTTATTGATTTATAGGTATTTGAATAAACCTAAACATGAATAAACGGCAAAATCGTTGAGTTGAGATCTGAAATTGTTATTATCTTATGTTTATATTTTTTTCATTATATTCTATTTTGATAGATTTAATTGAAGGTTATTGCTAACATTTTCTTTCGGCATTTTCTTTCTGTTTCTTTTAATTTTGTAATCGACATAACATTTTTTCTGTCTACGGATCACTATTTGTTTCAATCCTATTGAAGTGATTATTCTTTTTTATTTGATTGTTCATAAACTTTATGGATGGAGAAAATACTATTGCAAAGAAGCAAAACTTCTAATGCTATTCTTTATTTACATCTAAAGTGTATTGCAAATAGCATTCTTTTTTTTTTCCCTCTTGAGCACTTTGCCATTATGCATGAAATTTTCTACTGCCCCATCCCTTAATTTAATCTGACAAACAGATCTGAGTATTGTTTATAAGATAATAGCCTGTCTAGACAGTTTACCTTCTAATTATTTGAGAGAAGTAATATTCATTTCGAAACATGGTTAAAATGAACTCATATTGTTTAAGTGCCTTCGAAACTTGGAGTTCTGAGAATATGAATTGATTTAATCTTATAATAAATATTGAGTAAAAATTCCGATAAAATTAAAAATGTTATCTTTCTTATCACTAATTGAACTTGAAAGTAAAAAGGTATCAGAAAAATATGTTTCGGAGTAAATAAAATATTTTAAGGTAATGGGAGTGATCGACTTGTTTGTTTATTGTAAAAATACGGTGCGTTTTGTATCTTGCTTTGTCATTGAGAAGAAAATCGAGTAAGTATTTCGGATTACTTCGATTGATGAATTGGGTTCCAAATCATGTATATCTCCACAATTTTAATGTTCCTAATTACATTCTTTTGTTCTTTTACTGAGATTGTTTAGTTTTTGTGTTATTGTGATCATATACGCACTAATAACAATTAATTATTATTTGCTAACTGGTGTTTTTTAATTGGATTACCAAAACTTTACTGCAAGAATGGTGGCAAATTCAAATCTTGCATTAATTTTGGGACACCCTTTATAAAGATCGTCAACCAATCAATAAACCAGCATTAATTTTATTTAGATTACAAATTAAAAAATTAAGTTTGAAAAAATCTCCAGTTTTGATAAATTTGATACAAATATCCAATTTCGATATTAAAATCTAATATACAATTTTGCTTCTGAATGGCCTTCTTTAAGCTTGTTTCAGATTTGAGACATCTCCTGTACATACGTACATACTAACGGATAAATATCCCGTGAGCAATTTTCAACTAAAATTCGATAGAAACCTCAGTTTTTATTTACCGCATTCATACAGATTTTCCTCATTGTTCTTGATAATTATAAATAAGATCTTCCTTAATTCTGCTTTCTCATGTATGAATACAGAGAGAAAATATTGTAATCGTTACAAAATTCAAACTCGAGGTTTGGGACGAACCTCCATTTTTCAGAATTCTTTGAGTCCAAAATAAAAAATTTTGGGAATCATAATTGTCTGTCTAGCTACTAACACGATAACTCAAAAACACTTTAAACTAGACGGATGGAATTTGTCATCTGAATTTTACATCAGATTGTTAGAGCTAAATTTGTCTATTGTTAGTCTATCTAAATTTGAACGAAATCCAATCAAAGAGAATCTGTCTATCAAGCTATCCGAAAACAAATTAATTACAAAACGAAAAGAGCTACTTGAATACAATTTGGTGCATAGATTTAGAATCTGACGTACAGGTGCATATCAAACTTTGAACCATATTTATAGAAGTGTCAGCGTTCAGTCCTTCTGTACTTTCGCATCTATGCAAACACAATACTCCAGAAAAAGAATAACCTAAATAAATAAAATTTGCTATCTGGTCATATAACTGTAATTATAGTTTTATGTCAAATTCAGGTTTCAGTCTATCTGATTAGAGTGTCCAATATACATATCCGATTTTATAGTGCCTGCGTATTAGCCACAAGGCAGCAATTCATCGCTGAAATAAAAAGAAATCGTCAAAGATGGCACACTAGATGAATGCTGCAGAATGATATTCCATAACACATGCAGTTCATGGAATTAATATACAGGTACAGTTTTCTTTACTATGTAATGAAGCACACACGTCTCATGCGTGAGAGTCTGAAAATCAAAATCTGAGAATTCGTAGCATTCAGATTTTACCCAAGGTCCACAAGGATGCAGGAAGATAAGGATAACACCTGTATTAAAGAGTATGCGAGAAAGTTTTGGGGAGACCACTCCCATCGGATTGTATTTTTCAATTTTTTTGCAATGATTGTAATATTTTAGGCCAATCATTGGTTTACATTTTTTAAATCACAAATATTATCAAGAAAATTAAAATGCCAGAATTTTATTTTAAGCACATTATCAGAAAATAAAATTCTAGCATTTTAATGTATATTATCGCAAATATAATATGAATTATTATGTACATTATTAGAAATAAATTATACATTATCAGAAATAAATAGATATGTATACTATATATATTATTAGTAATAAATAGAAAAGCATCTAGGGTTAGTTGCTCGATGTGAAAGTTTGAAAATTGAGTGACTTTGATCTTAGTGGTTGCTATTGTTCTTTGAAATTGTTCTTTTCTAGTACCGAGCTCATTCTATATATTTCAAGTCCAAGTAAACGACTCAGAATTAGCAAATTTTAAGGACAGTTTGTGGTTTGAGCTAATTGATACTACGAGAACCAACATTCAGCAGGAATTTCCTTTTTAATCAATGGAGTTGGTTTTACTATCATCCTGTGTATCTAAATCATTAGAGTAGTTGGAATTCGATTTGGTCACTTTAAACCACGAAATCTCATATTATGTTATCACTTGCTTAAAGAGATAAACCCCGCCATGTCTGGGTATCCGGATTAGTTTGAATGACTACCTTCAAACAGCATAAACTAAAAAAACAAGGATGAGATTGTAACTGTCATCATCGGCTACAGACTAACTCTTTTTACTATTAAAAGTGCCTTCATCTGAGAGGAGATTACTCAGATCAATTCTTTTGCTATATACATCAAGGAAGTAAAAAACTTTATTACTTATACAATTTTTTCTTATTCATGAATCGTGGTGACTATGGTGTATATATTTTTTATATTATATATAATGTCTTTATTGATGGAATAAACTCGTCCATTGATATCCGGGGTAATTTGAATGACCGACTCCGCGACAGCATCAATTTAAAAAAAAATGTGTGAATATAACGTGAAAAATGTGTGAATATATCAGTGGCCACAATTATTGTTTACCAATGAATTCTACAATCCTCGGCGCTTTTGCGCATGCGTTAGGATGGATTTAATTAGTCAAAATTGGGTTGAGAGGAAAGATGAAACGAGCAGATGCTTACAGACTGAATTAAAATAATACGGCCAGAAACAACACGATACTCACATACGTGGAAAAAAAGTTGAACAAAAAAAGTATCTAATATGTAGAAAATAAAGGTCAAAGAAGGACTAAGAATTCCAAAATGCGCTCATCCTCCCGCTTCTCACCCCTTAGTGAGATACAATGGTCGAAAAGGGGTTGTCTCAAGATACTGAAAAGAACAGTAGTTCTTTCTGTAAAAAGTACGTTCCGTCCTCGGTGAAGAGATAGCTCAGTTCCACTCAATTGCTATACCCATAATAGAAATAAAAACTTTATTACTTATACAATGACTTCTCTCTCACTAATCATGCTGACATATGGTATGATATAGCTATATTTTTTATAAAGAGCCAATCTTCAGTTATTGTAGCGAAGTTCTGGTGTTTGCTGCTACTAGTACTATTAAAAAACTTGAAACTGTTCAAAACCAAGCTCTTCGTATTATTATGGGATCTGTAAGAACCACCCCTATTCTAGCAATGCAGTGCTTAACTCAAAACCTGCCAATAAGAAACATAATTGAATGAGATGCAGTCCTTCTTTAAGACAAGCTAATTCACCTGCCCAACAATAGATTTTGAAGGATTACGATATCAAAGCAGACAGAAATCTAAAATGTCTAAAAGGGCTTATTCAATATGCTTATTCTGCAGCCACTGATATGAATGTCCACCTCAATCATCAACTTCTCTGTAGGCCTGTTTGCCCTTTGTGATATGGAGAGATCTCGGTGTGTTTGAAGCTGGATATGCAGATTAATAAGAGTCATATGAGAGAACAACAGTTTCGTGTCATTGCTGTATCTACCATTAAAAACAAATATCCTAGAGACACATGGTTACATGTCTACATAGAAGGATCAATGTTTAACGATGAAGACGGAGAGGGAGTCGGTGATCCTTTTTCATGTTATGCACCAATAGGAGCTCATCCCACCCATTCCCCTCATACGATGGCGAAATCGAGGCTATTTATATCGCATTAAAGCAACTGGCTATTCACCCCTCGTCATTCTGCAAGGCGGACTCTCTTCTGCTCTTCAACCTCTTGCAAATAGACAATGCACAGATAATACCCGTATACTGGAGTGCAGAGCGTTCTCAGCGTCAATCTATGTTCCTTTCCAATGGATTCCAGCTCACTACAGGATTCCTGGGAACGAGGTTACCGACTTTTTGGCCAAAAGGGGTGCAAGAGTCCTCCAGAGACCACCTTTGAAAAGCCTTTCATTTCATTGTCAAACTCCTGGTAAAAAGGAAATATGCCTCCAGGATAAAGCAGAAAGCACTGCATGACTCTGCCGGTAAGCCATGGGCTTCACTGCTTGAGGATACACAGTTGATAACAGATTCCCCTATAAGTGCAGCTGTGGCACTTTTCTGCCTTTCTATAGGCCATGACTGTTTGCCCACATACTTGTATTGGCTTGGGCTTTGTGACTCTCCCTTTTGTCCTTTGTTCAAACAACATCAAATTTTTGATGCTACTCATCTTGACTCGTGCTCTGTACATGCGTTCTTAAACTGAAAAGTTTAGAAATATTAACGAATCTTCTTAGCGTCATAAACAATCTTCTGAGCATTTCTAATAAATAAATAAATTTTTATATAAAGACATACACAGACACTTTTAGGGCGCTATTTTGGTATAAAGGTATATAAACCAAATTCCATACTCCTGGATTACTCTTGACTTATAGTGTTAACAAGTAGACAAGTAAAAAATGCAGACAAGTATAAGTAAAAAAAAAATGAATTTGAAGAAGCCTAAAGATTTATCAAACTTTTAATGTGAATTTTTGAAAATTACAATATTTTTTCATTATATGCTTCGCAAATGAAGAAGAAAGAAACTAAAACGAGAGATGCACCAACGATTTCTAATCAGGTACCTACTACTAATAAAAAAAGGATTTACTCTTCATATCATTAGATATGAGTAAAACAGTTTTCTAAAACATGAATTTATTTTAAAAACTTTAGAATTGTGTCCCACTATTCATTTAACATGCCAAATGTGAGAACTAAATCTATTTAATTTATTTAAATTGACGTCGGAACAAAATCTGTTTTGCCAAAATTAATTTCAGAAAACTTGAAAAAAAAAGAAAGAAAACAGAAAAATAACCCTTAATAAATATTTTATAAGATTCAATAGCAACTAAAAGCCTTAAAGTCTTACGATTTCTAATTGGATAGTGCTGGGCATTTTTCACAAGCAACGGCTAGACGGATCCAATCAGAGTTACTTTTATTTAACCATTCTTTTCCTGTTTACAGTCTTTATCCGAGTCACGTTCTCTGACGTTGCTATAGCAACCAAAAAAAACTTATTTGTTAAAGCGCCGAAAATGTTTTTAATCTTCTGCAACTTGTTTGTTGGTTTTTTTTTTTTTTGTTTTGTTGTTGTTTTAATTCTCCCTGATGGTGTAATCAGGGAGAATTAAGCGGTGTATGCAGCCGCTAAAAATTAAAAAAAGTTTTTTTAACTTCTCTTTGAGTGTTCAGTGTTCAAATAAAGATAAATAGAACCAACTTAATGTATGACTTGTTTTTGAGAGGATATTTTGTTTTTGGATATGCGAATTGTTTATCTTTTTTTACTATTAAAAAGATTTTAAATATGTTCTTGTTTTTTAAGTGCTCTAAAGAAAAACAAGATGATCTTTTCAACGGACTTTTAAAAAATAAATGAAACGGAGTTATTTAATTTTTCAAACAAAAGTATTAAAAAAAATATTTTAGAAAACGAAACTAAATTTATGTAAAAAAAAAGAAAAAAAATGTAAGCATCTGCAACACTTGCTAAAACTTTACTAATAAAAGCAAAGTATAAAGAATATGATGCAGAATTTTTAAAAATTCAGTCGTTTTTTAGAAGGCATTTTTTTAAAAAAGATATATTTTATCAAATAAATTTTATTGGGCAGTGTGACTTTATTATAAAATATTAGCTCGATTATGTCATCTTACATTAAAAAAAATATCACTAACCTGTTTCGAAAACAAGCTATTTATTTACAATCCAGGTATATAAAATAATTTGTAAAAATCAAAGAACCAATCGCCCAAGCACAATCACTGTGCTGATTTCGCCTCTTTTTGCAGAAGTTAATGATAGATACTTAATCAGGGATCTTCTACTCTCGGTCACGTTCATTTTTGAGAGAAATCTCAAAAATACTATTTTAGTAAACATTCTCCGAGAGGAAAATATCTCACCTGATTTCTCCAATGATAAACATCAAATAAAATGCAGTTCACCCCGCATATCCGATCCGCGACTATCCGGTTTCCATTCTATCCGACCTAGTTTTCTTTATCGTAATTAATTGAGGAAGGCAAGGGATTGCATTGGCAACATTGCTACGACATTAGAAGCGGGAGTCTGCTATGTTTTTTTTTGGGTCGTGCTCAAAATACAAGTTGTGACAGGAAAAGAGTAGCGTTCTGCTCGTTGTTCATTGTTTCGTCAGTGTGTAACGGACCTCAATTGTTACCGCTGTTCCTGATTATAACTGCATGGTACGTACAGGAATCGCAAATCGTTCTTTGGGTATACCTAATGTTTTTGTTTTTTTAAGTATGCCGCAGTAAGTGAACAGAATTCATGTTAAAATGGGAATAGTTTATGTTCTTTAACTTACTTTTCTGTAATAAATTCTTGCAGTACAGTATATAAATTACCAGTGCAAGGCCTTCTATTTTAACTCGACACATTACCGTTAACTGCTTCTATATTTCACCGGGCCGCTGCCGCGTTCGCATTCTACGTGGTTTGAGATGAATAGAGTTCTTAGTACACAATAAGAAGGGGAAAAAGCGTATTATAACAGTGAGCTTTGATATAATAACTTTGTCTTCTGGCATTGGTGGACAAAGAAATGAGTTCATAGAACTCCGACCTATCCGGCCTATCCTTTCGTCGCATTAGGCTTGATACTCGGGAGTTACTGTATCCAATTTACCGATTTTATTTTGTTTGAAAGTTATGACCCCTAAATACGTCATCAAGGGCTGTCTGTCTTCCCCACCTCCACCTTAGAAAAATGTAGTACGATTAAATTTAGACGTCACCCCTTCACCCACCCAAATTTCATTAACTGATTTCCAGCTTTGATTAATTTCCGACTGTATTTAAATTCTTAAAAAAATGAATAAAAAAAACAAGAAATTTTGCAAAGTTACAGAAATAAAAAAAGTTAAACTAAATAACATATATATCGATCAATTTAATTCAAATGCTTAGAAATGTGAAACTAAATTGACTAAAAAAAGGAGTGAATCTTAATTCTCCATAGCATGCTAGATGCAATGTTTTGCATAATGATCTCAAAATGAAATTTTTTAGACAATATCAGACATACTTTATTCAATTTTTTTAAAAAAAACTATCTCTTATTCATAGCTAACGTCTTTGGAAATTTCCTTGTTTATGATCTTACTATCTCTTGACGGCCTCCGGACATTTTGGAACGATTATTAAATGATTTTCTATCGATTCAAAGATGACATGTTGTTACTTAATTGGCGTGCAAACCTCAATTATCTTTTTAATTTTTCTATATTATCTCATCTTACTCAAAACAATGAACAAATTATTTGTAATTATCCATCAACATGTTCTCAAAATAAAAGAACATTTTAGTTTTGGCATCATAGGGTGGACTTCTCTTTCACTGATTTAAGACCTTTTTCTTTTATAAGTAAAATTAGATTTCTTACATTATTTTCTTAAATAGAAGTAAAAGCTGTATTTAAAATCATCATCTGTAGCTTTGATTCCGTTGCACCAAAATGTATTTTATGTCGTTTGAGCGTGTTTTAAAATAAATCTAGTATATAAAAAAATTATTGAAAATCCATTGAAAAAATATTTTCAGTCTGCTTAAAATATATATCTATTTTCTCTCATTTTAATGAAAAAAAATCATTAAAATAAGAGAAAAATTGTTTTATTAAAAAGCTTATTAGTTTAGGAAGTGTAGAAATGATTTTTGTGCAATAATATGCTTTTAAATCATTTTGGAAAAGGTTAGAATTCTGATTCATTTTTGCCTAAAAAAATCTAAGCAATTTTTTTTAAAACCAAAATACAATTATTTACTAAATTTGATAGCTTTATATCAAACAGTCTGTTATGCAACATGTTTTGAAAGATTTATCATGCACGCTGCCGTACTCAGTACACAATTAATATGCCAGACAATAAATATTATTTAGCATGAGGTAGTCAAAATTTCAGCTGAAATGAACAGCGTTACATTTTGCCTCATTAGCGTTCAAATTTAAAAAAAAAAGCCATGTCTCGAAAACTGGAGATTTTTCCGTTATAAAACAACTTATTTATTCCACGGACGTGTAATTTTTAGTATTGTGGTGAGTATTCCTTCAATCAATTTTCACTCTTTCAACTTACTTGACAAATTTACACATTAGATGATATATGAAGTTTTAGTAATCCAATTTAAAAAATCAATTTTAATTAAGATTTTAAAAAATGTTAAAATTGCTCTTATCATGATAAAAATTACTTTTTAACGTTATTTCTGTAATTCATATCATTCAAACATGCAGAAACAGGGCTTCAATATAAACTTTTTAAATTTATATATTTTAAAGTATTTTTTCCTTACTTTCAAGAATTTTTAAATAATAATGCATTCAGAACTGTCATCCTCTTTCCTATATCTAAAAAAAAATGCATAATTTCTCTAAAGAATGGTAATAGTTTTCTGATTTGATGCACGTCTCATTAAATTAAGGACAGCAAAGTACCACACAATGGACAAGTTTCAGGCAGTTTGCTTTGCATTGAACATGGAGTTAAATTAGAACATGAGTTGTTGCAAGATCTGTGATCTGGCAATTTCTCCTTTTTTTCTAATAGAAAGCTAATATAGCAACATTTAAAAGATTATATGGCTTGTTCCGAATTTTCACCACTCACACGTTCAGTAGGAGAACGATGTAAGTTGGTGTTGTATCTATCTGTCTTGTGATGTCCTGTGTTGTGCGTGAAAAATAAATGTATGTGAATGTGTAAAATTCGTATCGTCCTTTATTTGAATCTCTCGTTTTCGAAACAAGAACATTCTTAGGAAAAAAATGGCTGAACCTGAAAAATTTCACAGCGGTTGGAGAAATCTGAAAAAAGTCAGACAGGGTTAATCTAAAATTAGCAATTAGAGAGGGCAAATTTCTCTCTCTCTCTCTCTCTCTCTTTTATTTTTGTGTCGCGATGTAGACTGCCGCATCTTTTTGTCATTTCCTACATGTAATGATATTTTTTAACTTAATTTAAAACTTAATTAATTTCCTAATTTTTTCTTAAATTAGCCCATGTTAACTAATTCTAAATTGTTCTATTATTTCGTGATAAAATTCCCTCTTTTTATTTAATATTTCTAACACTCACTCAACAAAATTGCCGACTTAGTGGCTTCCACACTGTGTGCAAAGGGATGAAATTCCTTAACACCTATACATTTTTTTTTTAAGATAGCTAAGGTTCCCTGGTCTAAGTCGGTAGGTGGCAACGAAATCCCTAACAGAATCTCATAGTAGAATCAATGAGAGGGCAAATTTCTCTCTCTCTCTCTCTCTCTCTTTTCTTGTGTTACGATGTAGACTGTCGCATCTTCTTATCATTTCTTTCTTATATATAATATGTCTCCAGTCCAAAATAAATTGAAATTAATTCGTTCCTCCAATTAATTAAATTCTTTCTTCGTTTTGGCCTTCGTTAATTCTTTCTACGTTTTGGCCACGCATCTACAAAATTATTTATATAATGTGTGTGAGGGGAGGAAAGGCAACGACCAGCATTAATATGATAATATATTTATTAAGATCACAAGGACAAACTAACATAAAACACATAAAAAATCCAAGAGCGTGAGCGGTATGCCTTACCTTCTCACCGCCATGCTCTCGTCTGCCAATTATGACGGGAAAGCAGCATGTGATCAATGAAACAACATGGCACTATACAGGATATGAGATATGTTTGCAGCTCCCACATAGGCCATCATGATAGGACAGACGACCTCACCTTAAGGTATACAATACATTGAAGTAAACATTATAAAACAAACAGTAAATACAGAAAAACAACAAGATAAAAAATTGAAATAGTTACAAGATAAAACAAACAAAATATTCATACCATCCATGACAGCATAAGTATATAGCATTATAATAGCGTGCAATGGAAATATTGAATAACTAACTAAAAATAATAATAATATTAGTGTTGATCATATAAAAACATAATAATACAAAATAAGTAGAGACAAAAATAAAAGCCTTCTATTTGTCCAAATGCACACACAAAAAGAAGAAAAATAATTGTCTTTTATTTAAGTAGTGTTATGTTTTTTCTTTTGAAAAACAATTCAAGTGATATGTTCCATATTTCTGGACCATGGTTTCATATATTTTGCATAACTTGAAGTTTTCAATGGTCCATCGAAGAAATCACACTTTTCAACACCGTATGTGTCGTTTGCTTTAATTTTCATCACTTTATATGGTACGAGAAATTTTTGTTTCAATTTGAGACCAGAACCAAATTGAGTGACCTTGATTGCGACCGGATCATTTAATTGAAATTTTTGAGCTTATTTGCGACGCAGATTGTAATTACGGCGATTTTCTTCTTGGATTTGTTGTTTTGCGTCTTTACGGAGTTCATCACGTTGTTAGAGAAATGCAGATTGGATCTCTTCGTTGACGATCTCAAGGACTTTTATATCATGCTGAGATTTCATTTTGGTTCCAAACGGAATTTCGAATGGAGTAGAATTGGTACTTCGTTGAAATGTAGAATTAATTATGTGCTGAATGGCAGCAACAAGGCTATACCATCTTTCAGGATTTTGACTACAAAACAGAGCATCGAACCGGTTAAAAGATGACTCATGTTGACGCTCTCAGTCGAAGCCCATGCTGCATTATCATTCAAGACCGTATCAATCTTCAAATTTTCGAAGCTCAACAGAGAGATGAGCATACACAGCTATAAAAGCATTACTTAAATCTCTCGTCTGCCAATTATGGAGGGAAAGCATCATATGATCAATGAAGCAATATGGCGTCGTACAGGATATGAGATCTGTTAGAAGCTCCCACATATATATTGATTTTTGATTGAACAGATCAAATTTGAAACACCTGTAAATGTTCTTGAACATATATTTAATTTTCTCTCACTCTCAGAGGAAATGAAAAAATCGCGTCAGCCCAGAAAAGAATTTATAAAGACTCCGGAGAAGAATTGTGTTTGATATTTTTAGATTGTTGAATTTGTTTTAAAAAGCATCACTTTCAGAACACCAAATGCCATACAATTTGTCAGAGAGATTCTGAAAGTTTTTGTCTGAAAATGTCCATTTCCAAGGATGAATTTTCTTTAAGCGACTACGTGATAGATCTCATAAATTTAATGAAAAATTTTTTTACTTGTAACCTATGGGACAAAATGTTTCCGGAGTGAATTGAAATTTTGCCATTACTTATTGACCATTTGGTCACTTTTTAGAGCTCCCGTTAAAGAAATTCAGATATTGAAACTTACGACCTCTTTAGCGCTCATTATTTCCTTACGTTATTCATCTCTGCTTACTTACATTATTAACGGATTTGGACAGGTAGATATGTAAATTAATAAACATAAATAAAAAAGTACTTTTGGCAAATTGGATGGCAACGTTAGATTCACTTGCGTCTAAGTTAAGATTTGTAAGGTTTGCAAAATTTAAAAAAGAATGATTAATCTATTACCTTTGTAATAATAATAAAGCTTAAACATAGTGGTTAAATGCAAAATGTGCGTGAGTTTAAGGTTGAAGGATT
Organism: Argiope aurantia; assembly: GCA_026543865.1. Taxonomy (NCBI): domain Eukaryota; kingdom Metazoa; phylum Arthropoda; class Arachnida; order Araneae; family Araneidae; genus Argiope; species Argiope aurantia. The sequence continues at coordinate 250,481 of JAPMOR010029808.1, forward strand.
ATATTTTATGCTTTGATTAGCATGTTTCAATCCAACATCATATTGTTATTAGTTGTTTTCTTCCTTATACACGGAGAAAATAACATAATCATCGAAAAATTCAACCTCAAGATTTTAATGAATTTTGATATCTCAAACCTTCCCGATTTCCAAACAAGATATACCATTCAAACATGACTCGGGCCGCGGTGGCCTGGTGGTAAGGTCTCGGCTTCGGAACCGGAGGATTTCAGGTTCGCGGCCCGATTACACCGAAGAACCGTCGTGTAAGGGAATCAATTGCACGTTAAATCTGTCCTGACTAAACGTCCTCCCGTTGCTGTAGTGTGGAGAGGGGGGGTGCCAGCTCAGGTGTCGTCTTCGTCATCTGACCGCGGTTCAAAATTACGAGTCCGTCCCAAAATAGCCTAAGTGTTACTTCAAACGGGACGTTAATATAACTAAACCAATCAAATATGACTCTTTTTATTTTTATATATTGCCGCATTGAAAACGAGTCAGTCGAATCTCCATGGCCGAATGGTCATAACGCTAATCTCAAAATCAAGGGATTGTGAGTTCGAATCCCGCGATTCACAGTTTGTGTGAATATTTAATTAATTTATTTTATGTTTCTCTGCATTTCATGCTCTAGAAGATTCTGGACATTTTTTTTAGTTTACCCGACAAGTGCTCTGGAATTTTTCTTACTGTCTCCAGAAGAGTATTCTGGCAATTTCCCTGCTCGTATAAAAGCAGAAGATTTGTCATTTACTGGGTTCTGAGTTCAGAGTTGAGTTAATAAATTAGTTTAGCTCTACTTCTTGTGTGTGTCATTGAGTTCCACACTAGATTACCTACGTGACAATATCTATTCTATTATCAAATGATGAGGTAGTATCTCAGGCTTGTTATGAATTCTAAACATATTATTAGATATCATTATTTGTTCTAAAATTTATCGGACTTGAAATGTTGTTGAAATTATTGAAATGTTCTATTTGTTGCAGAATTGATCAGACTTGAAATGTTGTTGAATTTGTTGAAATGTTGCAGAATGTATCGGATTTGAAATGTTATTGAATTCATTGAAATGCTTCACTTCTTGTAAAATTTATCGGATATGCTTCTTAATAGACTTGCAAACCTGAATGACATTTTTTAAAATTTTTCTAAATTATTTGCAACATACACAAATCCTATTCTACTAGAAACAATGAACTCCTAATTATTTTCGATTATCCGTTAACATTTTACCCAAATAAAAGAACCTTATATCTTTGGCATCTGATTGAATATAATGCTCTCGTAATTTCAGACTTTTCTTTTTAGAAATTCGACGCAATTTGTAAAATATAATATTTATGTTCCCATTTTGCCCATTATTTTCATATCCCAAAATAGCTGAATGAATCATCTGTTTATTACCCGAATGATCGAATTGATCTCATCTTTTCCCCCATTTTATTCCAGGATTCCTTTAGTTTTGAGGAAGTGCGAAGCGGCAATTGATCGGAGGAATATGAACATCATTTCGCTAAAGAGGTAAACACCCCATCTCTAGTATGCATAATAACGCTGAAGTGCAGAAATCAGGTAATCTGCAGATTAACTAGCTAATCTGCTCATTAACTAGGGTTATCCGTTAAGGTGAGGGAAAATAGTTTAATTTCTCGATTTACGTAAATAATCTGTGCATTACCTACTAGACACTCGTTAAAATGAAAAGAAGTTATTTGCTGGAACAACAGCAACGTTTCCGTACGTTTAAATTAAATGTTGTTTATTTAATTTTTTTATATTTAAATAATCAAGTTATTAAATCAATCGCACAATCAAAACATTAGTTGATAGAATCAATCATCAAACAATTTTAAAAATTTCAATAACAAATAATCAAACGGCTTAAAGTATTATTGGAATTAAGGAAATTGATATAATTTTATTTATTTATTTTTCGACATCTAAAGAATCACGTTAATACAATCAAGCAAACAACAATGTTGATTCATCAAACATCAATCAATTGAATACAATTATTCTTACTTATTTGCAACCTAAAGATTGATGACACTTTGAATTGCACAGCAACTGGTACATTAAGTCATATTTTAGATTTGTAGTCACATTTTTTTTAAACTCTCCAGGGAAGGAATAGGAAAAGGAAATGAGAGAAACAAAATTTGAACTTAAACGATACGGAAGCCGGTAACGGTTATTGATTCCGCATTTTAATGGAGCAAAACAGATAATCTACAGATTAACTTGGTAATCTGCACATTAACAGCTTTTGAGTTTTAACAGTAATATATATAAAAATTAAAAATGTTCTTTCACTAAGTCATTATTTCTTTTCTGTTTCAATAAACGAAATGGAAGTTCGTAGATATCTTTATTTTAAAGAGACAAGTGAATTTTTTCAGCTGTTAGCACTTTCAGAACAGAACACAGTCGCTTTCTATACACTACATCTTCTTTACTTTGCATTTTCAATTCCACAAACCTTCTTATCTGGTAACTTAATATTCGAAAAGAATCTTCTTCTTTAACTTTGAGATAAGAATAAACATAAATGTAAATTCCTATTGTGATCTGAAATACGATTATCTTATAAATATTACTAAGAAAGGTGTGTTATTTAGTTTCAAATTTCTCTTTTCCTGCTCTTATAATATTAAAACTAAAGTGATAAAAGTTTTCGCTCGTTTATTTCTTCCAAGAAATTAGAGATTTCTCTTCACTAATATAAAATTGCAAGTAGGAGGATTATGACTAGATAGAGGAAGGAAAGTTTACGACTAATGTAAATAGGTATGCTTCATTCATTTAGCATTTTTTAAAGGATTACAGGAGGATTAAAGGATCTTCTTTATTTTGTATGAAGAAGAGAAAAGATAGAATTACGAATAATTTGTTGAATACTTCATTTCTATATATGTAAAAGGCTAACGTACGTGGCACAGAGGATCTTATTACTTAAAAATTTAAATTCAATGCAACTCTATGTAAAAATCTGCAATGAAGTAGCATGAAATTCGTAAGCAGCATTCATATGAGGCCAACTATTGCACTCAATGGAAGGCCACGTCTACCTCAGGAACATCACGTGACCCCAATGAGACAATGGAACACAGTTGTCTCACCGGGACAACTAATTGTTATTGTCCAATTGCGGTCACATGATCCTCCTGAAGTAGGCGCGGCCTTCCATTGAGTGCAATAGTTGGCCTCGTATGAATGCTGCTTACGAATTTCATGCTACTTCATTGCTGATTTTTACATAGAGTTGCATTGAATTTAAATCTTTGTAGCTAATTAATGGAGCTACAAAATATTATTACAATATTTTTGGAGATATTCACTGTGTCACTGAAAAGTGCATTCAGTCAGAGGAAAGAACATATTTAAAAAAATAAATATACAAACTCCAAAGAGTAAGTTTAATCGAGCGCTAAATAGATTAACCGTCTCTAAATGGTTAAGTAATAGTTATAATTTGACTATGAAAATTGATGTTCGTTATCTTACAAAACAATTATTAAAATTTCCATTGTATGATCTTAAGAACTCAAAGAATTACTTTTTTAATGATATTGATTTTTATTTTACTATTCATTATTATATTAATTTATACATATTTTATTATATTTATAATTTTTTCCATTTTAACGATATTGATTTTATTTTCGTAGAATTTTTCCTTAACTTCTATAATATTTTAATTTAATTAGATACATTATATATAACAATGTTTTTAAATGCTATGATGGAACTGAAACTTATCCATCAAAAGATTCAAACACGTGTTTTTGACAATCATTAACTCTGTTGTAGGACTTCGGCCTTTATTCCGTAATCTATACACTTTTTAATTTTCGCTAAGCTTATTTAGTTGAATCCATATTTTTAAATTGTTTCACGTAACAAGGAGAAATGTTCTTTTTAGAGAAATGCTTTCCATAAATTCTTTAATAGCCTGAAAGGTCAATAACCTCGATGAACTAACTGAACAAACTGCAGTATGTTTAAACTTATGATAGTCAAATTAACACCTTTCCACAATCTTGCTTTCACGGAAAAATGTTATAAAAAATTCCCAAAATTATTGATACTTGAATGCAATACCTTCTTTTTTTAATTAAAATAAAGAAAATATAAACTATACGCTTTTAAAATAATATTATAGAGAACTATTTATCCGTAATTAGTTTTAAACCTTACTTTATAATCTTGTCCCAGTTCTGCCCGAATTTTGCAATAACCAGAGGGAGTTGTCTCCCCAAAACTTTCTCGCATACTCTCCAATGAATTTGTCATACCTGAGAACTCCTTACATACCATTGGCGCACAGTAGTTACTAAACATTAATTTTTGACGTGAATTTAGTATTTTTTAACGAATTTATCATATGATGCATGGCAAGTTATTTAGCGATTAATCCCTGGCATGCGTTATTAATATCCAAAAAAAGAATTTGTGTTTTTGACACGTTTTTTCTCAACCGATTGAAACAAAAATGAAACACAAAACTGAACTTTTAGTCAAAAGATGACGTACCAAATTTGATATATTTAAGTCATCGTGGGTTTGAATTATCGCATTTTCATTTTTCTGAAAGTACAGATCCATAAACAGTCAACCCGTTGTAGAATTTGGCTTAATCTTTAACAGGCATCTACACTATAAATGTTAAATCTATGTAAATTATTTCTACATAACTCTCTTCGTTTTGTAATCATCGTGGTAATTTATATTTGTACAATCGGATTTTCTCTGTATACAAAATTTCAACCATTTAACTCAAACCGTTTTTGAGTTATCTTTGTCACATACAGACGGACAACACATTTTCGAAAAATGTGTTTATCAAACTCAGAGAGGTCTAAAACATAAAGATTCGTCAAAATCTCCAGTTCGAATTTTTTAACGATTACTATAATTTCTCTATAAAAAATAAATAAAACGTCAAAATATAAAATAAAACGTCACATTTTAATTTTTACCCAAAAAACGGATTATCTTATCCTATACTAATATTGAGAAATATTGAGAAAATTGTGAAATAATTATTGAGAAAATTAATATTGAGAAATAATTCTTACGCAAATTTTACATGAAAAATCAGCGGTAATGTTTTTATTAATTAAATCAAGTAAACATTTCTTTCATCTTAGTTTATCTATAAGAAATGAGATCATAAATTCTTTTCGGTTATCCTTTAAGAATAAGCTTACATATTAAAAACAAACAAACATTAGTAACATAACTGAAAGAATAATGCTAGAAAACTATTGTAGATGTCGTTTCATGTGATTGTGATTAATGTTATCATTCGATTTTTATTATCAAATTCCTATGAGCCTGAACCGACATATTCAAATATACACGAACATTTCATTTTTTGTGATTATTACATACCACTATATCTCTTTATCATTTAATATCAGATTTGAAATAGGGAATTGAATGATTCTTCATTTTTAACCAGTCTTAATAATTGAAGTTCGTGGAATTTCTTGCTCTGTTAGTACGAAAACATCTGGCAGTCATTTTTCCCATGGGAAGAGGGGTTCACATTATTTTGTCTGGATAGGTTTGAATGGACGACTAGACTACTAGATCTAGCTTGAAATCTATTGAATTATCAAAGCAAAATAGATTTTAAAAAAACTGATTCGAGCGTTAAAAACAAAATTGAATTTCTCAACAGATATAATAGTTTACTACGAATGAGTCATCGGAAAATTCGAGAACTTTCTGTGATCAAGACCAAGCAATAAATGCTGATGATTCCGTAACGAGGGAATGTTTTGAAGAAAACTCTTCAACAAACTCTGAAAAGAATCAAGACACTTGAAATTTTGAAACCCATCTTTAGAGAATCATCCAATAAATTTTAAAACCAGCGAGAGTGGTTTACCTGAAACTTTCTCATATACTATCTAATAAATTTGTAAAGCCTTACATTGTCGTATAATAGTTACGAAATATTAACTTTTGGCATGAATTTAGCATTTTTACTGAAACTATCGTGTCATCCTTGGCGAGTTATTTAGAGATTAATAGAATCCAAAAATCGAATTTGTGTTTTAGACACGTTTTTCCCAACCGTTTGAAATTAAAATTTGACGCAAAACTGTACTAGTAGTCACAAAATTCCATACCAAATTGGATATATTTAAATCATTGCGTTTTAGAAATCAGGTTTATATATTTCTGAAAGTACAGATTGACAGACGGTCAGTCTCTTGTTAGATTTGGCTCAAACTTTGACAGCTGTCTACACTATACAAGATTAATTTGTGTACCACATTTTATCCATCTAGCTCTCCTCTTTTTGTAGTTATCGTGTAAGCTTATATTCGAACAACCCGGACAAAAAGACTTCCTCTGAATGGATTTTACTCGAAATTTCATAGAAATCAAATTTGATGTAAAGGTTATGTACCAAATTTCAACCGTTTAGCTCAAATCATTTTTGAGTTATTTTTGTCAAAGACAGACAAAGGACGGACATTTTCGAAAAATGTGTTTTTCAAATTCAAGATGGTCTAAACCACGGATATTCGTCAAAAGCTCAGGTTCGAATATTTTGACGATTACTATACTGTCTAATATTACGTATACGAGAAAGAAAAAAGACTGAAAACATCTTAATAGACTGTATAGGAATAATTGTATATAAAAAATATTAAAGGTTATTTATTTGTTAATTTTTAAATAAATTACAGATAGCCTGAGATATGAGTTTCTTCTTCACTAGATACGATAAAAATATAGTTAATGTTACTCAATTCGGTTATTGCAATCAATCGGTTAATTTTACCGAAATTCTTCAGTTGCAAAACGATCACATTAAGTAGCAACTACTGTATCTAAAAAACAATAATTTGAATCTACCGAAAACTTCTTGTAAGAATTTTTTTCTCTCGGCTTCGAAAATTTATAAAGTGTGTAGGTTTTAATAAAAAAAGATTCTCAACAGAATAAAAAAGATTCAGTAATAAATTTTATTAATCAATTTCGGACATTATACTTATCTTTCGCATCTGACTTTCTGGAGTTCGTAAATTGCTTTAAAAACAAAGAGAGATACCTCTAAAATTTTCCGAATTTCAAAAATGTGCCGAAATGTACTAAATTAAATTGTCTCATTGTAAACTTGTCCTATTATAATCAGAGAAAAATTAACTCGCCCTTTGCATAAGCTTTTATTGGAGATGCAATCTATGATATTAATATAGAAGGTGGTTATAATTAAAATTCCACGTTGAAATGGTCATAAAAGGAAATCTGCTGGACCAAATGTTACCAAACTTAATAATAGTTAAAAAAAATGATAAAAAATTCTTTTCCGCAAAAAAAAAAATATTATTAAATTGCGCTGTATGTAATACTGATAGACAGAATAGAACATGAAGACATCGACTTAAAATGCGTTTAATCGTTTCTGAAATGTTCTACAAAGCATGTTCAATGTGGCTTCCACCATTTTCTGAAAGCAAATTGCATCGCATTAATGCATCCTGAACAGTATATCAACGCGGAATGTTATGCACATGTCGGTGTATCATGTCTTATTTTGTTTAACAATATTGCATACAGTGTCGTTGCCCCCCCCCCCAATAATAAGGTTTATAACCTTTTTTTTTTTTTTTTTTTTTTTTTTTTTTTGACGGAAAAGAAAATTTCCATGCTCTCCTTTAACTATTACCAAGTTTGATAACATTTGGTCCACCAGTAGCTTTACTTTTTTAACGTGGAACCTTAATTAGAACCACCCTGTACATTAAAAAGGGATCATTTAATTGATTCTGATGAAATTATATTGTCAAAGTAAATAAAATAACAGAAATAATTAATTTTCAAATATTTATTAAATAACTTTTTTAATCTGTTTGTGTGATGGATTCTGTTTTGTTTTTACTGTTAAAATAAATTTCACTCGTAATCAATTTCATTTACATCATTGGAGACAAATTAAAATGCAATTTCTCATTGCCATGTTGGTACACGTTTAAGTTTATGTGGCTCTTTAAAATTGAAAAAAAAGTTCAGTTTTTATGGGAGCCCAGATGTATTTCGGGAATAGAATATAAAAAAAAGGGCACTGGTAAAAATTTTGCTTTCATGACATTTGGTTTCGTTTTTCTGTTTGAATAAAGTTATTTAACTTTATTCCTACTTCGAGGGGTTAATTTTGAAACGGATCCAAACTTGATTTCAATAATTTTGGAGCAGACAGGAATACTGTTTCTCTTCATAAATGAAAATATTTGGCCAATAAATTTGCCCAACCTTTAAAGATAGAAATATTTTTATTTGTTGATGTCAAGCAGTACATTAAAGAATTAAGTTTTTTTTTAACCTTCGATAATGCCTTTTTAAAATCTTTTTCCATTCATTTTTTATACAAATGAAAAGAATAGATTCTAAATAAGATAAATTCGCTAGAAACTTTTTCTAAAGGACTTTTAAACCTGAAGCTGAGATATGATGGTCAAATGCTCCCTCCTCCGCCTCCCACGATAAAAACTAATTTTATTAAGAACGATTTACACTAGTTTTAGAAAATTAGTGGCATGTATAAGTCTCGTTAATAGTCAAAGTGCTAAATAATTTCATAACGCTATAAATTGAAGTTAAGGTTAGAAGTACGGTTCTTATACGAAAAGTTATTGTAAATTGGGTTTTTTTAATACATAGACTCTTAAATGCGGCTTTCACAATAAGTCGCATGCGTTTCACAACCGCATTTCCATATTTAAGGACATTTTTAGAAATTTAGTTCATGTTGAAAAATACAATATAATAAATTCAGAATCTACTTTTTTTTCTTCTATTCCATGTTTATCCAATATGCATTTAAATAATATGTTAAAGCTGCTTTACTTAAAATTATAATTTCAATCAATATGGAAGCGTTAAATGAGCAAATTGGCGTATTTGGAAATTTTTCATGAAATGTCTCCAGATTTCTCTGTAATAGGTTTAATATGACTCTCGAAACCGATAGATTGAATTTCCATGTTCATTAATGAAAGTTTTCTGTTAATCCTTTCGAAAGTGGAAAGTCGTTTCATGTGCACAATTAAAGACCAAACTGGCTTATACCAATCCATTGAGAATTCAACACAGAATTCTGTAGATAGTTATATTTGTAAGTTTCTTAAATTTTACTGAAATCCATAGAGTGCTTCTTATTGCGTTCTAAATTTGAGATTTAAAGGCTTAAATAATGGAAGAGAATGTATTACAAATGAATTGCGACCTATTTTATTGCTTTTATTAGCACACTAAAAGCATTATTGCATGGAATGCAAGGAAATATAATAAGCAACTTCGGAGCTGATGCCAATTTCGGACAAATAATGAAATATTAAAAAACTAGCTGCCTTTGGCGATCAGCTTGCTAGCCAAAATTGTTGATTTTTTTAGGTTATTAAACGATTAATATGGAATACCTTTTTTAAATTTCAATTTATTTGATACGGCTTCAAAATAAGACTTTAACTGAATTCATCTGCAACAATTTACTATGGATAAAAATTTAAAAATGTATATATTATGAAATATAGCAAAAGTGCAAATCTTATTTTGGAATTAATGATTAAAAAAAAGTAATTTTTATATCTTAATTTTAACACTAGCAAAAGCACGCAATTGAATATTTTGCTAGATAAATTTGAATTTCATAATATTAAAAAAGCAACTGAAGTGAGCATTACTCTTTTCTGAATTGAGCATTAAGCTTTTTTTTAACCAAACTAAACCAAATATAACATTAAAAACATCATAATATTGTAAATTAAACTTGAAGTATTTATTAAAAGTAAAGAAAAAAACTGTATAGAAATGAAATCGATATCCTTTAAAAGATAATCTTTTGAGCTTTAAGATAATGCAAAAACTTTTTTGGGGAAAGTAATAGTTTTGAAAGCCATCTATTTCAAGTAGCAAGTCATAGCGAGTATTCATAATGATGATTAAACCTATTCTAATTCTCGATTATTAAACTTTCCTATTAAAGTTTATTTCTTAATCTGCGGGCACGGCAGTTCCCCCGCCAAGTCGAGTAAAAACAAGCGGCACGACCGTACCATCCTTTTCTCGAAGCAGTTCAGGCCATTTTCGACCCCCCCCCATAACTTCGTTGTGGATAAAACTAGAAGTCTGAATTTTCAATAACCAAGCAGGCATTATATAAACAGAGTATATTTCAAATTTCATAAAATTTAAACCAGTAGTTTAAGAATTATAACTAATCAATGTTTGTGAATTTTGTCACTGACTGACTGACTGAGTTATCATCAAAACTCTAAGGCACTTCTAGCAGACATAGAAGCTTCAAATTCAGAATACAATTAGTATTTAATGTATAAATCAAGGAAAAACTAAAATATGCGTGTAATAATGGACGGATCAATAAATTTCTCGAAGTTTCGAGCATTATCCATTTTGTCGACAAATTCGTCGCCATGTCGCCAAATGGTCGCCAAGTTTGTCACCAAGCTCTGGGATCACTGGCTCGGCATCCGACAGCATCCAATACAGATTGCTGTAAAACGGTCTTTCTTATGATGACACTGTCCTCGCTGGGAAGCAAAATTACAGGTTTGTAACAATATCTAATTTGAAATGAATCAATTTGAAGCTGTGGAAGCTGCAAACGCAATGGGTGATTTTCAGAGAATCAATCAGGTAGAAGAAGAGCAAACTGATCTTCAATGTGTGATCGCAAAACTTAATGCCGATCAAAAAAGAGTCTTCAATATGATCACAAATAAAATGGACACAACTGATAATAACGCTGACGTTATACGCTGATTTGTGAGTGGAATTTGTGACACTAGAAAGAGCTTTTTAATAAAAACTCTGAAAATTTGGGTTAAGACGTATTTAAACAAAAAAGTGTCAGTTAGTACTCCAACAGGAAGAGCTGTATTCAATGCGAATGGATTGACTATACATAGACCATTGCAGCTGCCTGTAAAACACAAGCAAACACCGAAGTACAAGCCACTTTCTAATGAAGTGCTCCAAGTTCTGAGATCAGATTTGAAAGAAGTAGTGTTGTTTATCATAGACGAAGTGTCGATGATATCCAATGTTACTTTAACATATATTCATTTACGCTTAGCTGAAATATGCGACACAAGTGACGATCAAAATGGGTGGTTTGGAAAAAAACATCTTGTAGTTTTCGGAGATCTCTTACAGCTTCGGCCGGTAAGAGAAAAGTCACCTTTTGAAAAACTACCAACTGATGGAACTAACAAGTTGTTAGGTTCCCTCAGTATATCGAATCTGTGGATTGAACTGTTTATATCCGATGAACTTACAATTAACATGCGACAGTTCAATGATTCTGACTTTGTTGAAATGCTAAATAGAATAAGATTAGGTGTGACTACACAAAAAGACCGCGACTTACTCTCGACTAGATTAATAACTCTCAAATCCAATTCAAATGAAAACCGATTAATTGAAATAATTGAACACCTTTCGAAACTTCCTGATGATACCGTTTGCTTATTACGTACAAAAAATATGTGTCAACAATTAAATACTGCAATGTTTAAATCTCTTCCACATCCCGAAATAAAATTTACAGCTGTAGATAGCATATATTTCCTCAGATACCTAATAAAAAGAGCTCGTGAATGCATAAAAAAATATGAAGACGATGCTTCTATGACTGCAGGCCTGGAAGAGAACATAATTATAAAAATAGGAGCAAAAGTCATGTTAAGGCGAAATATTGACGTGAGTCTTGGTTTAGTTAATGGTTCTATCGGTATAGTGAAAAGAATAAAGGTTGATTCGAAAAATACAAAAATAATTAAGAAAATATACATTACATTTAATAAAGAACATGTTTGCGAGCTTAGTCCGGTCAAAACTAAATTTGAAATTATTAATAGAGCTTATGTTCATCGCGAACAGTTTCCCATATCTATATCCTATGCTATAACTATACACAAAAGTCAGGGCCTGAGTCTAAACAATGCACTTATGGATATCGCTTCTGCAGTATTCCCATCCGGCTTACATCTAATAAATGTCGACTTTGGAAGTATTAAAGCGCAGGAATCCTCAATTTGTGAATACAACAGACTAAGAAGCATTTACCGTCCAGACTTGTCAAAAATTGTAACATCAAAGCTAACGAGGAAAACCCATACAGACAGGGAGTGGGCTTTGAGAAAAACTGTAGCTGAAGCTCAAAAAGTAGTACCGGAAAAGAAAAAGAGGAAGACTACATACAAAAATAAGAAAAGGACTATCTACAAAAAGAAATGAGATGTCATCAAAAACAGAACTTGTAAAAAAAACCAATTCTCGCAACTTAGTTCTTCTATCGTAAAAAGTTGTGAGATCCATGTAATACCAAGTCGGTCAATTTATTCAGTCCCTACTTAAGAGTCCTTCTGTCTTAAGTTGTTATGTAATTAGCTAACTTAACAACATCTTATAGTGATCATATCAATATTAAAAATCTTTTATGATTTAAATAAATAGATTGACTTGGCAATCGCACTAAACAATCTAATTTAATATAATATGTTAATGTAATCTAATTTAATGTAAAGATACATTGTGTTTTCATGCGATGGCCAAGTCAATCTATTTATTTAAACAATAAAAGATTTTTAATGTTGATATGATCACTATAAGATGTTGTTAAGTTAGCTAATTACATAACAACTTAAGACAGAAGGACCCTTAAGTAGGGACTGAATAAATTGGCCGACTTGGTATTACATGGATCTCACAACTTTTTACGATAGAAGAACTAAGTTGCGAGACTTGGTTTTTTTTTTTTTTTTTTTTTTTTACAAGTTCTGTTTTTGATGGCATTTTATTTACATCTTCCGACTGAATGAAGTGTTTGACACAGCGAGTAACCTTTATAATATAATAATTTTGTTTAATTAGCGAAGAGCCTAATTAAGTGCAACTGTAAAAACGATGAATAAAGCAGTCTTCTGAAACTTTCGTAAATCGATATGTTTACATTTCATTGCTGCCATTCCGTGATAAATAATAAGAGCGACTTCAGTTCCACTTGCGTTAGCATTTTAATATATATATATAAATAATTTGATCATTTTTAAAATATATAATTCTTATTTTAAGGTAAAGAATATGCTTTGCATTCATAGCTGATAAATTTGTTCGATAAATCCTCATAAAAAAGGGAAAAGATTTACTGAAAAAATAAATCAACTAAATAAAGGAACTCAATAGAACTTCAATATTGACTTTTAATTAAATCTCAGTTTATACTTCGTTTCAACGCCAAAAATTCAACACAAACTATTATTAGCATTTCAATCTCTCACATAAAAGAATCTCGAAAGTATAGTGATAAAGGTATCGATGTATTTATGGGCTATTTTTGCGATAGCATTTACAAAATAAATGGATTATATAAATATTAATCTTTTCTACGAAACTTAAATCAAATTAGTAGTAATATTAAAAGATAATTAATGATATTGAGACCTATAAATAATTTTAAATAATCATTTCTAATACACTGAGAATTAATAGCAAAACCAGGAGTTGAATTAATTATAACTTTAACAATAACATCCAGTTTGACTTCTACCTTTAATGACGTCAGATATCACTCAGACAGGAGCTCTAGAATATTCTCCGGTATCAAATATCTCAAAAAGTCAAGGCCTTCATTAACTAGAGAAAGATAGAGTCTATCATGAAAATAAGGTTAATTGGTTTTTAGAAACCATGGTTATAAACTTTCAGAAGGCATAAAGGTAAATTAGGTTCCTTTTGTTTTTCCTCCATTTTTTTAATCGCGGAAAAAATTCCATTTCGAACGGAAAATAAGTTTTTCGATAAATAAAAACCAATTATATTGTTTTTCCAGTTTTAAGTACAATGTAAAATGAAACAAAACTGTTTTAAAATATGAAAAAAGATTAATAATTAATTTTTTCCCCTTCTGTGAGACAAAAAAAAAGATCGAAAACAAAATCAAGATTTGGATATTAAATCAAATATAATTATTTTGCGATCTCAATAATTTTTGAAGTTATAATTGGGAGAAAATAAATTTCATGCCATCTCAATAAAAAATGTCCATTTAATAATATTATTTTGATTATTACGATTTTTTTCTTTAATTTCCATAATGTTTCTTACAAATTGATTCTTTGTTATAGCTGTGAAAACCCATTAAAAGATAATTATATACTTTTTGCTATTTCCATTAGACAAAACGGCAACGGGTATATGAAGAAAGATATTTTTTATGATTTCACAAAAAACATCTATTATTGATCATTAAATCATTTATTTTAGTTATCATTTAGATGCATATAGACTTTCAAAAAAATCATTCTCTTTAATATTTTAAGAAATTTTTTTATTTTCTATTTATTAGTTCAATATAATTGCTTTATACGATTATTATATCATTTTAAAGTCTTTATATCTTAATTAGTTGATGTTATTTTTGGAAATTTAATCTTCATCTTTTTGTTAATTAAAAAGTATTCAATACTGATCTGCAGTAAGTTTTCTCTATGAAATATTATATTAGAAGCGCCCGATTTTTCTTATGCCAGTCTACATCACGACAAAGAGCAGAAGAGACCAAAATTTTTCCCTTCCGTGGTTTTATCATGAAATTTTGATAGGGATTGCTTTGACACGGGTAGTCTTAGGAAAGGGAAATTTAGGTATCTTTAAAAGAATGTTGTAAGCATTAAGGTATTTTATTCCTTCTTTCGGAGCGTGAGGAAATGTTGAAACAAGCAGTTCTTAGAACGCGTGTATAATAAATTAAATAAAAGGTGGGAATTTCCTGATCCCAAGAGACCATTTTAGAATGAAGATAATAGGAGCTTAATTTTTTTAATTGGAAATTAATTAAAACTGTAAGTGTTTCGCAAATTTTTTCGATTGTTTTTATTTCTGTTTTTTTTTTTTTTTTTTTTTGTCCCTGATTTTGTCTGTTTTTGTTAAATATAAAAGGAAATGAACGGATAAATAATTTAAAGAAAATTAAAACTGTATAATTAGTAAGATTGTAAGTAAATAACATAAAATTTCCAACGTACAATTTCCATAAAACTGACAGCAAGTATTTTAAGAATATCTTTGTGTAACCCAATGACCCTTTATTTTTCAACTTTTGCAGTACAATAAAGAATTTTGGGAAGTTCTTCTATAAGCAATAATCGACATTTTTATTCATGAATTTGATCTAAAATTCTACAATCTCTTATTTTGGTGTTTAGAAATCAATAAAAAAAATCACAGGGCCAATTTTATCCATATAGCTCGTTTACCAGTTATTATTCACATATAACTGGATAGTCAAATGGATATAATTCTCACAATAGCTCTTTTTTTTCTCCTTGAGCACTGACCGAAGCTGCCAATGGCAAGGTCACTACACGTTAAATCTGTTATTGTAAGGCAAAACTTCTGTTATTGATATAGCACAGAATTTTAGTGAAACAGTGTGAGATCCAGTATCACCCTCATTTGAACATTGTTCAAGATTACGAGGTCCGTTCCTAGATATTCTTTGCGTTGCTACAAAATGAAAAGTTACAGTACAGTCGATAAACTTTTCCCAATTAATCTTCTTTAAGAGCTCTTCAAATAAATATAAGATATTATAAATAGGATAACGTTATATAATAATAAATCTAATATGGTTGAGGAAAGTATCTTCTAGTTACTCTGCAAAATAAAAATATTACAAACAATAAATATTTACTTATTTCTTATAATGGTTTCATAACTTGGTCGATTTTAGTTTTAGAAAAATAAAACTTTTTACTTTGAAAATTTAATGCATGAAGAGCATTTTACACAATATTTCTCATAGAAACAGAAAAATGCATAAAAATTTAGATTCCCAACATAATTATTAACTCAAGTAGCATAAAAATTGTTTACTTCATTTGAAATATTTTTCTAATTGAA
Source organism: Argiope aurantia (assembly GCA_026543865.1). Lineage (NCBI taxonomy): Eukaryota > Metazoa > Arthropoda > Arachnida > Araneae > Araneidae > Argiope > Argiope aurantia. The sequence continues at coordinate 266,429 of JAPMOR010029808.1, forward strand.
TGTATAACGCATAAGAAATTACCTTTTGACCTACAATCAGAGTAGACATCGTAAATAATGGGTTATATATAATTATATTTCTTAATTTAATTACATGCTAATTAATTTTCCTATTTTTTTTATCTTGAATTAACCCCTGTTGCATACTAACACGGGCTAATTCAAAATAAAAATTTTCTCATGAATTTCTTGTAATTTAAAAAAATTGTCTCCAGCATATCTTCATGCCTCAACAAGTGAAAGAATATTATTGAATTCATAAAATAATATCATTATCTTCTTACATCAATTTAAGAATTATATTGTGCTTTAGTGATTATATTTTTAATTGCATATTTAAATTATCATATAAAAGTAAATAATATTTTAAATTATTGTTTTTAAAACATCGTGAATTTAAAATCTTTTTAACAAATCCATAATTGAGATTTTATATTTTATTTATGTGGAATTTTAAAATAAACTTTAATTAAAATCCCCTTAATGTAATTAGGATCATAAAAAATGGCTGCCCCCGCTAAATTAATCTAACCCTTAGGGTTTTAAATTCAAAAGAAAAGAAAATTGATGACATTAAAGCTAAAAACAAAAATAGCCGTGTAAATGAAAAAAACAAAATCAATTCAAGATTCAAATACGGAACTTGATAATAATACTAATGATAATCAGAATAAGTCAATGAATATTTCAGAGAAAATATTTCCTTCTCTGATTCTAATTAATCTATCTAACCCTGTGTTATCACTTTTGTCGGAACATTTTCATGTTTTTGCAAAAGACAAATGTTTGGTTTTCAAACCTACACAAACAATTTTTTCCAATCCCAAACAAACAAACATTTTTATACCATTCATTTCACAATTAATGTTTGTTATAAGAGCATTTTGAAACTTGTGCTTATTATTTTTATTCCCCATTGCTTTATGTTAAATCGTAACTATATTATTTATATGATAACTATATTATAATCAACTATATTATAATCTCTATTTTATTTAATAATTTATTATTATCATGTGAGATAATAATAAATTATTAAATAAATATTGTTTTGGTTTGAGAATTTTGAAGTCATAAAATACATGGCTAGAAAATTGGTGATTGAAAATTGCTTTTGATCATCACGCTTTCACTTTTAGGGTTATTAAAAAATGATATAGAAGATTGCCAAATTCGGTGATTTATCGCAAACAAAAAGTTACAACTTGGTGCGAATATCCGACATGTACCTGATTCTCCTATCTGGCCAATAAAGGGCAAGAATCTTAAGAAACTATTGCCTGAAGTAGTACAGAGGAGAAAATGAGAATGAATGTGAACAGAGAGGGTAGATATCGAAAGCTATATAATTTTTTTTTAATTTTCAATTTTTTTTTAACTGGTAAAAAGTATTTTGGTTCTCAAACGATTTTGAGATGAGGCGGGGGGGGGGAAGGACCATCGTTTTCTAAATGCTGATGCATGCGTAATCTGATAGTCAGGTAATTGCTTAAAACCGGTTTAAACCGGTTAAATAGGTTTTTCACCAAAAAGAAATTTTAGTCTCGGGAATAAAAAAATTTAAACTCCATTTATTTTAAGATGGTTTTGACAATCGCTTTTCTAAATGTTGGTGATTGCGAGATATGAGTCATTCGATAACATGATGTTTTCCAGTCGAAATGATACCACGTGATTTTAAAAAAATAATGCTCTCACATGATAACTTGAAATTTGCGATAGCAGATTTCAATCTTTTAACTTTTACCCATTGTTTTATATAAAATCCTAACTATATTGATATTTTATTTAATAATTATTTCTATTTTATTAATACTATTTTACACCTACGTTGATAATTTTGGTGAGTCAATTTTTATAATATTAAAGCACAATGTAGGCAAGCATGCTATAGACTATCCTTCCCAAATTAACTAAGCTTCTACAGAAAATATTTACCTATTTGAAATTGCTCATATAAATTCCTATAAATCAGTCCTTTCTATACAATCTTTACATTTACTAACAATTTTAAAACAAATGTTTTGCAGAGTTTCACATTTTGTTTCATCTGTTTCTCTTTTTTTTTAATTAATCTAAAAGATTTCCAATAAAAGAAATCGCTATTCATTTCCACCCGTTTCATGATATAAGTTTTCTTTATTGAATTTTTTATGAGACCAAATGGCAAAAATTTCCGTAAAAAGGCAATCAGAAGTCCCGGAATCGAAATATATATGTGTCAGTGGCGGTTCCCCCCGATTTATGCTCATTGTTCTAACAATAATGACTTCTGTTCTACTTTAGGAGATTAATTTTCAGATATTTTCAGTGTGTTTTTGAAGGTCAGAGGCTGGAATGTCTGCTCTAATAATAAAAGTTTCCTAGCTTTGACATTTCACAAACTTTTATCACTGCAGTGTCTATGAAAGTATAGTCCAAGTTTAAGTAATTAAATTATATGACTGAAAGTCGATATATACTCATGCAAAATTAAATATCAAATGTGGATAATATAAGGAATATTTAAAATGGACATCAACACAAAATGTGAACTTGAATTTCTGAATAAGAAAGAAAAAGTAAAATTAACTCAATATAAATAAAAACGCAAACTTGAAAAATATTGTCTTAAGGTATCTTTATACTAGGTTAAAAACATGAATTTGGATAAAAATTTGCATTTTTATTTTTTGCAATTTAGAAAATTAGGTACGTTTTTGTTTCCAGTGATATCTTTATTTGGTCTCTAGGTCAATTAGAAGCCAAGCTAGAGCAAACTGTTGGTTTATATGCAGTTAAAAATTCATTAAAAATTTTATGCATTTTCTAAGGAAAGAGGGGTTTTTTTTTCCATGATTCTACTATGCGAGTATCATGATATTTCAAAAAATATTCAAAACGCGTTAATGAAATTTTTAATTAGTGTTCGTTATGTTATACAGAATGCAATGAACTATAGATTTGATGCTGAATATTCTAGAGGTGTATTTATGATTGTTTAATGTAAATATTGTTGAAAAAACTTCCAAAATTTCTTAGATAATTGCATATATTACATTTAAAACTTTTATTTTTGAATTTAATTCTTAGATAATAGATGATTACACTCAGAGATATGTTACACATGTAATGTTACAAAAAAAATGAAAAATGTAACAATTTTTTTTTTATCTAGAACAATTCTATTTTGCAAATAATTGCTAACATTTACATCAAAATATGTTTTTTCTACAAAAGCTATATATAAATATAGCTATAAAGCTATAAATAATTTAAATAATTTCACTTTTATTCACCATTTTATCCTTATATTAATAAAAGAAAATCATATAAACATCAAAATAAATTGGAGGGTTTTTTTTTTTTAAATCCCTTCTGAACCTAATTGAATATCTTAGTGAATTTATTTTTGTTGACCGCAAAATCTATTTTAAAGAGAATAGATTTAATTATAAGAGGTTTCAAAATCCATTTTTATTAATATATTAAACAGAAGAATTTTTTTTATTTTAATTATTTTCTAGTTTTTTTAACCTTGCGATCAATTGTTTTTCTGTTTAATCACCAGATAGGTCATTACTATGAAACCAAAATCTATTTAATCAGAAATTGATTATTAAACTCTGAAAATATCAAAACTATAATTATCAATAATATTATTGTATTCTTAAAAATGTGCCAAATTTGAAATCTCTAGCACATATGAAAAAGAATAAAAAATAAATATATTACAAAGTTCATCTTTATAAACATAAAACATGTCACTTAAAAAAATATAGAAAGTGAAACAAAAATGTAAGAATGAAATATTGGAAAATCGATGAACAATTATAAAAGCATAAAGTAACTGAAAAATATCCAAAAAAATTAATAAAAATTACCAAATCTTGGAAAACTTGAAAATATCTACATATATATAAAACGCTAATGTACTTGGCACAGAAATCGCTTTTATTACTTATTTCCAAATGATCACAGTCAGATGTAAACAAATTAGTATACAAGCATTTCAAATTGCTTTATTGAACATTCTTACTACTGCCCTTAAATTAACACTTCGCTCATTATTGAAGTTTCAAAATATTATTAGAAATGCTCTGGAGACGGCTTGCTGCCTTCCCAAAACTTAATTAGTCAGAAGAAACAAGCTGTTAAAAACTAGGCGTCAAGCAGATAGTTTAATTGAGCAGAAAAATATCTTAACCATCACCAAATGAGTCATTGCTATGACGTAACTACAGAAATTGATGACCCAATCTTTCAAAAAATGTTTTCACACAAAAATAGTTTTTGCATTATCTTAAAACTCAAAAAGTTTCATTTTTTAATAATATCAATTTTTTTTCTGTACAATCTTTCTTTATTTTTAATAGATTTTTTTTAAATATTCAGTCAGTAATAATGTTTATAATATGTTTAAAATCAAACTTGTGGAAATTGAATTGGGTAGAACAGAACCTGGCACCTTGTGGTTCGCAGCCGAGTAACAAGACCACAAGACAAAAGTAGCTACTTGTGCCCCGTTGCTGCTAGCTGGCTTATAAGCTTCACCACAAACTCTTCTCTAGACACATTCAGTCTTGTGCTTTTGCCAATGTTAAAACTAAGATTTATATAAAAAAAATACTAAATTTTGGATATCAATTTCGAAATCAGATTATTTTCTCTTCTTTTATTTCGAATTATATACATTCCAGTTGCCATCTTCATTAATTTGAAGTATATTGCTTCAGTTAAATTCATGTCTTTTCGCCATATTATATAACAAGGTGAAATCAATAATCAATGGCTAGGTTAGGCGAGCAGGTTGGTCGCCAAAGGCAACTAGCATACTAACAAGGCTGGTGAAAGAACATTAGTATAACAAAACAAAGCTCGAAAAATCAATAGAAAACGATGAATATGAAATAACAAGAATTTTCCTTCATCAGTAGATAATTACATAACGTGATGCGCAAACTATGATCCTTTTTTTCTTGTATTGATAATTTAACGAAAGGCTTCCATATTGTGCATATAATTATATTTAATAAATTATTTCTAATTCTGGTGCCTTATTTTGAAGTTCTTCATATGATCCATTCAGCTTCTATATTTTAGTCTTTTTATTAAATAATTAATTCAATGCGAAATACCAGATGGGATATTTTTCAACATAAATCCCAAATTAGTGATCCTTTTTCATTTCGAAATTTGATTTATTGACGCAGACGTAATGGTAGCATATAGTAGCATATATTTCTTTCAATTCGATGATTAAAGTGAATGCCAATTTTTTGTTGATTACAAAAAAATGAGACTGTGTACAAGATACACTCAGATATTTCGTCACCACGGATACAAACATTTTCCACTTCGAAAAAAGTTAGATACTCTTTTTTCCTAATGTGTTAAAATTGAACTCATCTTTTGTTTTATATGATACAATATGCAAGCTTTAAATGAAAAATACCCATTCCTACTGCATTTCATATATTTTATTTCTTATATGACCTACAAAAGGTAGCTGATGTTCTCGGTTAAGTTATTGTTCTATTTTAAGCCGCATTAACAAATAAAAAGCAATTATTTAAACATTTCTTAAATTAATTTTCTCAAACCCAATTACGAAAAAAATTGAAATCTGTTATCACAAATTTCAAGTTATCATGAGAGAACATTATTATTTTAAGTCATTGTTTGTCTTAATTATTTGAAGTCATTAACCAGTTTAAACCGGTTTGAAACAATACGTGACTATCAGATTACGCATGCGATTTTAGAAAAACAATGGTCTCCTCCTCCCGAAAATGCGGTTTAAACTGGTTTGGAATGATCACGTGACTATTATTTTGCGCAATCGTTAATTTTTAGAAAAGTCTCTTCGGACGCTAACTTCTTACGACCCTGCCCTTTATTGGCCAGACAAGAGAAGCGGGTACATGGCGGACGTTCGTGCCAAGTTATTTGGCGATAAGTAGTCAAATGGGACAACATTATTTATCAATTTCTAATAACCCTAAAAGCGAAAAATTAAGTCCTCAAAAACGATAAATCGCCACTTTTCTGCCCTTAATTTGTGACTTCAAAATCTCAAACCAAAACAGCATCACGTTCTCCCATGTTCAATTCTAACACGTTTTTCAAACGAATTAAAAGTAAATCATAATTTTATTTTTCGGTGTGTTTGAAAAGTGTGTTAGATTTTTTGAAATACAATTTTAAAAATTACAATCAGTATATATTTTTACTAATAATACTAATAAAGGAAAAATGGTTATGGGATTTAAAAAAATATGTCCTTCTCTCTATTTCATTAATAGTCAGTCACTTTTCGTGACCAGCTGGTTCTTTGGGAATACTGATTGCGTTTAATTCTGATTAATTTTATCAAGTGTATCGTGATATACCTGTTTATTTCAACAAAATACACTTTAACTTCAAATTGTGACATATATTTACTTGCTTGCTGTTTATTTTGTACACGAACCTGGACACAAATCACTTGACATTACATTTTCAAAAAAAAAAAAAAAAAACAGCCATCCACAACATCTAACATCTAATTGCACTTTGATGAATGTAACTTCACTTTCTTATTCTCCATGTATAATACACAGCTAATTCTAAAATTAAAATGCTTGATATATATTGTAATAAATTAGCACATCTTACAAACTATTATCGGAATTGAAACATCCTAAATAGAAAATTGTAAAGATGGTATTTTTTAAAGATATTTCACGAGAACTATGATGAAATAAATTAAAAAAATTTATTATGTGTCATCATCAGAAAATATAAAAATAAATAGAATCTTCATTCATTAGTTTTCAGCAACGAAAGAAAACGAAGCGATTGAATATTTGAATATTTGAAAACCCTTTCAAATTTCGTTAATAACAATAAAAAGTATTACTGCAATTATGCACAAAAATAATTTAAAAAAGATTCAAATTTAGTTTAAAACTTTGCGCAACTGTATTGAGTATCAAAGAGGGAGCTTTCTTTTTTCTTTTTTAAATGGGCGCTTAGTTTGATTCATGAGCTGCCTGAATTTTTTAAGATGATGCAAAATTCATTTTTCCGTCATTCATTATATCTTTAATCAAAAGTTATCGATAAGAAATGTAAAAATATTCCTCAATTTTTAATGAATTTAATTTTTTAAAAACCTTTAAGGGGTGCAGCTTTCTACCCTTCAAAATATACCTGTACCACACTTAATAACTGCAAGTCCAATTGTCTAATCTATTGATCTTTAGCAGACATAAACATATTCAATTAAATTATCTGTAGAAATTAAATTAAATTTTTATTTTTTTTATTTGAGGTATTTTTTTAAATTTTATAATCTGTATTTTATAATTCATCGTTGTAAATATTATTAATCTTGTACATTTTTTTATCAAATTCAGGCGCCTCTTATAACAAATAGAAATTTAATTTTATGACTATTATAATGCACAACTGTACAAAATTTCAGAATCTAACACGTCACGGTAAGGAAGCTATTGAAAATTTATTTTCGCAAACATGAAACTAAATAAAAGCATTTAATAATGACCTCCCCACATCAAAAACATGCATACTAATCTCAGAGAATGAAAAATGGAATGATTCAAAACTTTTCCACCTAGCGAATCACAAATAAAATAATGACACTTCGAAAAATCTAATATTTATTTTTATTTTATCATATTAGAGATCTTAATGATCCACGTCGATTTCTTCTATTTCCTGCAATATTCTTGCATGTCACGGAATCGTTTGTGAATATAATTATGGCTTTTTAATGCACTGGTGCAAAATCTATCTCACATTTTCCTTTCTCATAGGGTTCTTTTTATTATTTTCTGGCATACGAAGTATATAAAAAGAATACTGTAACGGTCAAAAAATTTGAGATATAGATTTTATCATATCTTCACGTTTTAGACTTCCAAAGTTCGAAAACTACATTTTTGAATTTATTCCTGTCTGTCTGTCTGTGAACAAAATAACTCAAAAACGATTTTACTAGACGGATGAAATTGGATATTAACTTCAAACCAAATTTGGAAATTTCTATCAATTTTAAATGAAATCGATTCAGAGGAAATATGTCTGAATATAAGTTAATAGATCTTTATGAATAAAATAATAGTTTAGACAGTTATATGAATAAAATTTGATATATAGTTTCAACATCTAAAACGTAGATATACATCAAATTTTGAACTAATTCGTGAAATAATTGGCAATGTAATCGGTCTGTACTTTTACAAGCATGTAAATTCGATAACTCAAAAATGCATGAAGTTCGGTATGTTATCGTGTAACTACAATTGTAGTTTGTCTCTAATTTCAGTTTTAATCACTTTGAAAAAAAGGCGCCTGTAATGCTTGTATATTAATCATGTCCCAGCGATTAATCGCTAAAAATCGCATTCTAATAGGCCAATATTTTATTCGCCAATAGTATACTGTTACTAATGCGCAAGTACATTTATGAGAAAGAATGCGAGAATATTTCAGGGAGACCAATCTCACTGGTTTTACCAGTAATGACTTTAAAATTATAAATTCTTACATAAAAGTTTGGTTTTTCAGAAGAAATTCAGAACAAAAAGATTAAAAAAATAATTCTTTCATAACAAAATTTTTATTTCATTCATTTATAAATAAAATTTCAAAAGAAAACTAAGATTTTAATGATGCGTTTAAATTTTGACAGCATATTTGTTTGACAACCTTTCTGTTTGGTTCAGCCAAAAGATTTTATCTTATCCTTGGAGATGTGAGTAAGCAACTCCGTTACTGTTTTTTTCTGCGAATTTCTCATGTTCTTTATTCGAGAACACAAAAACAGGAAGTCGTTTGAGGACAGGAAGACCGAAAGATACACACACAGAGAAAGCTTTAAAAAAGTGGCCGTTCACGCTATGACCTTTGATATTAAAACTCAGCAAACATGTATTTTCTAAATGTTAGTTTTAAAAAGAAAAATTCTTAAGAACGGGCGAAATGCTATTGTTTAAGAAAACGCCAAAAAATAGCAGAGACTAAAATTTATTTTGAAAATACAAGACGTTAATTAGAAAAACATTTTAGGGATTTGAATTTGTTTCTTTTTATTTTCCTCCGCCTTTTTTTTTTTTTTTTTTCAAGTTTCTGTCAGTTTAACTTTTTTTCCCCCCTCCGATAAAAAAAGAAGTAACAGGAAAGAAATCCGACCTTCTTGCCTGAAATATTGTAGCTTGAAAATATTTTAGGCTTGATTTCTCTGCCTTTGTTTCACTTTATTACGTCAATCATCGTGTTTTTGAATGGGTTTTTTTTCATTAGGTAATTTACTGAAAGAATATCAGCCTAAAATCATTATGTTATAAACAGTAAAAGTTTTTTTAACAGCCAATGCTTAAAAAAGAGTTTTTAAGTGTGCGGATTGAATCTAGAAAATCCAGATCCATTTTTCGCATGCCAGTTATATACTGGATGCTTAGGAAACGGACAGGGGCCGCGGTGGCCTGGTGGTAAGATCTCGGCTTCGGAACCAGAGGGTTTCAGGTTCGAGATCCGATTCTATCGAAGAACCGTCGTGGAAGGGGGTCTGTTGCACGTTAAATCCGTCCTGACCGAACGTCCTCCCGCTGGTGTGGTGTGGAGAGGGGGGTGTCAGCTCTGGTGTCGTCCTTGTCATCTGACCGCGGTTCAAAATTACGAGGTCCGTCCCTAAATAGCCCTAGTGTTGCTTCAAACGGGACGCTAATATAACTAAACCTACGAGTCGGACAACCAAAAAATTTATTTGTTTTTTCTGAAGACGGAAAATAAAATATTGTCAATCCTAAAGTATTTGAATAATAAAGTAAAAAAATAAATATTATTTGCACTTCTCCTTCATATATCATTCAATGTCAATGAATGTATTACCGATAAGAAAATATATATCATTCTTTCTATCTTTCCTAATAAAACAAGACAGCTATTTAAAATTTCAAACGATATTTCCAAGATTATTTCTTCTACGGCAGCAACGGGTACCAACTAGTTAGTCATAATACACGATTTAAAATTCGACTAGTATTGATAATTACCGGTTATTTTTAATGATAATTAAACGTAACATAATACGGTTAACCAATAGTTTTTTTTTAATTTAATTTCTTCGTAGCCACTTTATAAAAAATTGCTGTCATTTTCCTTTTAATGGAGAAGAATCATAAAAAATGGAGCATTTCATTCTGATTATATTTTAAAATAATTTAGTTAAACTAAAATATTACTCCCTCGTATTTTGTCCATTCAAATCAAAAGTCTTGAGCTTATCTATATTGAACAGAGTTGATAGAAAGAGATAGATATATTGAACAGAGTAAATATTTTTAATGAAAACATGGGATATATTAAACATTCTATTTATTGTTATGTTACATTTTGAATTGTGTATTTTTACTTTTTATCTATTTCCTGTATTATTATGTTGCTACATACTGTATTTAACATGCATTCATTACCTTTAATTTTTTTATCAAACTTTTGTATTTCTTTTTGATAATGCTTTTCATAATTTTATTGGTTTTTTTTAAAACTATATTCTGTCTTTAATGATTTCATCCGTTAAGTAATTTCTTAAGAGCCAAAAAAAAAAAATTCCTGATTTCAGTTTGAATAACAACATGTTTTCCACAGATTGCTTTTGTTCTTCTATAGTCAGATGTCCATCAAAATAGGTGTCAAAACATGTTGTCTTTTATTGTTGGATAATGGCGTATTGCACAACTTCCTGTATGTCGCCAAGAAAAGTTTTTAATCTTTAAAAACACATATTTGTCCCAAGGATGATGCAGTCAGATTCTCAGATGTATGATTAAAGAATCAATCTCTTAAAAACGCGGATGAAAGCTTGAAATCATAAATAACCAAGTTATCGGTATACAAAGCTCCGTAATATGGAGTGAATTCCCTTTATGTTATAACTGTACAGCAAATCTAACTGCGGTATGATTTAAAATCCAATTTCAGATTGCAGTGACTTTTAATTTTCAATTTCTTAATTTTAAGTGAACATTTTTTTAATAATTTCGCAGAATTTAATAATTGCGTTTCCTGCTACAAAAGGTATAAAAAATTTCAAAATAAAATGAGGGTTGCTAATCTGCTTGTATCTTGTATTTATATTGTTTTTCGAGATGAAATCTACAAACAGGCAAGTACACAAATCGCCATTGGAGAAAGAGGACACATAAGAGAAAG
>JAPMOR010029808.1:277871-290708 GCA_026543865.1 Argiope aurantia
TGCGATCACCATCAATTTATTTTAAAATAGGAATATACAGAGAATATCAGAAATGAAAATGTGTAATATTCAGACAAAGAAAGTGAGTAAGCAACTGAAGTGACGTGAAATGCATTTAAATTCCCAATCATGGGTTACGTTTCGGTAACCTTGTTTAGATAGCGATCTTGAAAACATTCCGTTCTTTTCCTCCAATTCGATGTTATGCATGCATTCGGAATCCGAAACCTTTGTTCTTCATTATAATAGCCACGTGTGCTGCGAAGAAAGAAGTCAATATTTTGTCGAAACGCAGTTTTCTCAGTGTTAATCGAGGCATTCAGAACTAATTAGTATTTTTTGCGCATGATGCGAAACTCGAATGTCCTAACACTAATTACGGAAGAAGTGCGAAGAATTTCAAGTAAATTTATTGTAAATTTCGGTGATTGCTCCAGTAGATCGATAAATAATCAGAAATTTTTCTTGTAAAGCGAGCTGTTATTTAAATAATAATTAACACGACTGAAATTCTTGAATGTTATATTTTAATTGCTGTAGGGAGTATTTATTTGCTTCAATTTTCTAATTGATTGCAAAAAAAAATTGTCTTTCACTACGTTTTCACTAATACTGAAAGTGGTTATTAATATCGCAAAAAATTTGCTTAGGCAGTTATGTAAAAAGATCGTAACTATTTATATTCAGTTATAATGATAATTATTGGGTTGTTCGGAAAGTAATTTCGTTTTTTCCCGACAGAGAATTTAATTGTATTTTTTTGCACCCAACTTCACATTTAAGCCGTATAATTTTATATGCTTTGAGAGCTCATATAGCAAGGCTTGTGTGTGAAAAATTCCAATTCATTCTACGCAGTAGTTTTTGGTTGGTGTCCTTTTAAATATGGAGAGCGATAAGCAGCATTTTCGACATATCTTACTGTTTTACTACAGAAAGGGTAAAAATGCTGTTCAATCCAGAAAGAAATGGACCGATGTGTATGGAGAAGGTGTGTTGACAGTATGCCAGTGCCAGAACTGGTTCGCTCAATTTTTTAGACGGTAAAACCTTCACCTCAAATGAGGAGGTCAAAAACCACCTCGATCCGTTTTTTGGCAGCAAAGACCAAAAATTTTATGAGCGTGGAATGATGCTACTACCAGAAAGATGGCAAAAGGTGTTGAACCAGAACGACCAATATATAATTTAATAAAGTATTTGTTTTTTATACGAAAACTGTCTTTCATTTCCACAAAATCAAACGAAATTACTTTCCGAACAACCCAATAGATAGTTAATTGTTCACATTTCGAAAGCCTTCTTAGAAAGTTCTTTTCCAGTTAAAATTTTAGACAGCAGAGTTTGGGAATGAGAAGATCACGTGTTCAAAATATTTATTTTTAGTCCGATCTCTTTATCTCTCTCATATTGCTTTATCTATATCACATTACGTAATGTTTATAATCTATTTTTGTTTTTCATATCTTGAGGATTTTTTTTCCTTCTAACTTTTATGCTTTATATACAGAAAGGCAATTAAAAGCCTTTGCCCCTTCCTACACTTTAGCAGGGCGAAAGCTATAACCTTAAATGTAGTGACTAGGGTTTAATAACGTTGCTATGCTTTACGCAAGATCGTCTACAATGTCAATGAACGGCATAACTAAAGTTCATAGTTTCTATTTCAATATGAGGAACGAAAGAAAATTTGTTATATAATTATAAAGCATCATCGATTTGGTACAAAAAAAAAGATATATCTTGCCAGCTGCTCTACCTACCTATTCAAATTAATGCTGAGAAGTGAGCTCATGAAACGCGCATGTTTAGCTGTAATTTGAAAGATTTTAAAGTAGAATTTTCGTTTTCTATTCCGTAATATACATGTGGGTGAGTTGGGTTTAAATGTATCAATTCACTTGGATAGCTTAATCATTTTATTTCTTGATTAACAAAGATGACTAGGATGATTTTCACAAGTGAGAATTCAATGATGAAGAAGGAATTTATATTACATGAAGAAGGATATGTGATATTATTCGAAATGATTTTTTCCACCTACGCGTGATATACTGGGTGATCCTTCTACGCAAAAACTGATGTTGCAATTCTTTTAGAGGATTATCGCTTTTCGAGTTCCGGTCCAGTCCATCTGGAATGTAGTCTCTGAATTAACTATAGCTGCTAACCATCATCTAAAGAATGTAGAGCGCCGTCTTGTGGAATGAAATTACCACATACAGGTGAAATAATAAACCTTTCGAGCATCATTTAAAAAATTAGTTACATTTATTTTGCTTTTCGTATTTAATAATTAAATTTTAATCTTATTGTAATATTTTTTTATTTTTTAATGCAAGTTGATATAATATATCTTTTAAATGCTTAACTTTCCGATCTCTGATTAAATTTTTATTTTACTTTGTATATATGTGTAAAAAATATTTTTTTGAGCATTTTCATGGCCGAAGAGAGAGAAAAGACTTTGAATTTGTAAACTTTTTTTTATTCCATCCCGGGAGGCATAATTTATGTAGAAGCAAAAAATGACGAGGTACGTCAATCCACATCCCAACACAAGAGCGACAGAAATATTTTTCCAGATGATTATATACCTTGAGATACTTATAGGGATTTCTTTACACATGTCGAATTAGGTAAGGGAATATTTGGTATCTTTTAAAAAACTTTGTTTAGATCTATAGATTTTTATCCCTTCACTCGGTGAGTGAGAACCGCTGATTTAACCATTTTTACAGAACTTCTGGTGCATTAATTAAATTAATAAGGTGGAATGGGATCAGGAAATAAGAGAACATTTTAGAATGAAGGTAATATGGGCTAAATTAAGCTAAAAATTACGAAATTAATTAGGATTTAAATTGGATATATATATAATATAAGGACATGCGAATTATCTAAAATTATATAATCCAGACAAAGATAGGATAGAGGAATCAAATCTAAAATATTATGTTCGATATTTTGAGGAAGAGCTCAAATTTCCTTTAATTTATTTTCCCTTCATAGTTTTTATGTAACTGAAAACTCGTTTATGTTGTTGTCAGGACTGACTTTTTTCATTCATTTTTGACCAATTATATATAACCTGACATTCGTTTCATTCATCTGCGTATCATAAGAAAGATCATAATCGATTGAAGGATCATAACCGATTGATTTAATCAATTTTTTTATATTAATGGCTGTATCTCATCTTGAATTTGATAAAAAAATTGTTCCAAAAAGTCAAAATATTTATAATAATGAATCAACAGTTTAAAACTAAAAAAAAGTTGAAAACAACTGAAATAAAAGCGTTTTTATCGCCTAGCACGTATCTTAGAAAGCAGTTATTTTCTGAAAGTTAGTGCTGTTATCAGTATTTGTTTCTATTATATTATCATTGATTTAATTGCGATATCAAAGTAAGAGTGCATTTCATGAAATTCAATGATTTTTTTTTTACTACTGTAAAAAAATCAAAAATTATTATTGTGAGAAGATTATTTTTTTAAGTTACGTGTTATCAATCCGACTGGAAAACATCGTGTTATCACATGACTTACATTTCAAAATCGCCAACATTTAGAAAAACGAAAGTTTTGACTATTTCAGACTCAATTGCGTTCTAAATTTTTTTTCCTTAAAGGCCAGAATTATTTTCCGTGAAAAACCAATTTAAACAGGTTTGATAAAGTCATTTGACTATCAGATTACGCATGCCACGATATTTAGAAAATGATAGGGAATTTTTTTTTTCCATCTCAAAACTCTTCGAGCTCCAAAACTTTTTCTCTGTACTAAATTTGTATGTGTGTGTGTGTGAAAATATTGTTAAAATTGGTTTGGAATGATTGCATGATTATTGTATTGTGCAATCGTCAACTGTTAGAAAAGCGAGGGTTTTTCTTTGCCAGCTTTGCCAGGTTCAACTTTGCCGGCTGTTTATCTTATATATATATATATATATATATATATATATATATATATATATATATAAGTTACACAGATAAGTTTATAAGTTTATATATAAAACTTTCGATACCTCCTCTCGCTGTTTCGCGTTCATTCCCATTTTCTTCTCCTGTACTTCTTCGGACGGTAACTTCTTACGATCCTGCCCTTTATTGGCAGGTGATGACCAAATGTGATAACCTTCTTTATCATTTTCTAACAAACTGAAAAGCGAAAAAATTGATGCTTCAAAAACGAAAGTGGCCAATTTTCTGCCCGTGTATATTGTGGCTTCAAAACCTCAAACCAAAACAACTTTCTGTTCTCACATGATAAAAAAATAATGGTTTTCACGAGATGAAAAAAATTTATGGAAACATACTGTACTATTTATGGAAACGATGCTGTAAAATTCAATCTTGTGAAATTCAATCTGATGAATTTCAGGTTGTTTAAACATACCGATGCTACAGTATGTTACCCGTGGTTGATAACGACCATATTAAAGATCATTACGACATATTAGATTGATCACAAACAATCAACATATTACCATTCGTTAATGTTCTACCATTCATATCAGAAAGATTCGAGTTGTTGAATTCAATCACTTATATGATGTGATTTAGCTTCAGTGGTTATCTTAATGTTTTGGTGCCCCACAAATTAAATAAAGACATTTAATGAGGCATCTTTCCAAATTCGATTTATTTCTCATATACAAGAAAAACGGATGTAGATTGTTGATGACAAATTAATCATCTACAATAATGCTGAGCAAAAGTGGTCATGTTGATTGAGATTGAGTGGTTTTTAATTGAAAGAGGCGCCAATAATCGATATCTACTCACAAAAAATTTGTTTTGCTGTTGAAGGAATTGGAAAGTCATTGCATATTAGGAGCTGTTTCTACCTAATCTTTTAACCGTTTAATCAAACGATTTTTATCAGTTTGATTAGATATAGTAATCACTAGGACAATCTGTAGCGTCAGAAATAAGCCAATCATAAAGGATTAGCCATTCACTAGGATAACTTTAGACTACAACTATCACTGCCCACCTGGCAGAAATTGTTGTAGCTTAGATGGGATGTCTAATCCCATTTTGTATGCAGGAAGATCAGACTTTTCACCTTCGGACTACCATAAGATAGCTTTTTGTGAAATTCGTTGAATGAAATAATATTAGTTTTCAGAAAGAATGTAAATAGCATTTAAAGAAAATATTAAGGGAAAAAATTAGGAATTTTTTATAAGAATATCTTAATGTAATGCCAAAAGATGTAAATGCATCATCAGCAACAGTGGGGTCACATAAACTTTTAATATAATCCTTAATAATGTTATTACTCTCTCCTCCACCAATATAAAATTTATAGATATTAGACAAGCCCATGAACGCAAAGAGTGCTTTGAATTTTGCTTTCATAGTTCCGTACATGAGAGTTTTATACTCCGTAATATAATAAAAAAAACTAAGCTTTTTTTTTTTTTCGTTGACCGATGAAAACCAAAATTTGACGCGGCTCAACAATTTTAATAACAAAATCACATAGCAAATTTTATTTATCTAAAGCATTGCGTTATTACAGTTATTACATTTGTATACATGCGAATGCACAGACTGACAGACGGTCAACTCATTGGCTGATTTATTCAAAATTTTATACAGTTCTACACTTTCAACAATTATATTAAATTTTATATACCTATCGGTACTTTTCCGTTAGCTAGGCGCAAATGTCGCCAATTGTGAACCAAACGCGAATTTGGCGGAATTCTACATGATTTGGCGATTTTTTGCTTGCCTACCTACGTATCTCTTTAAGCCTTCTAGTTATTATGTTTACTTACTCTCAGACAGATAGACACACTTTTTGTCTCTGAATATATTTCGTTCAAAATTCTATAAATTCGTATCATTCTACAAATTTGGAAAATATCACAGATCAAATTTTTCCGTTTAGCTCAAAGCTTTTTTATATTATCATGTCCAGAGTCTGACATTCGGAGTGAAAGACAAATGTGATTCCGAAAATGTATTTTTTGGGAGCTACCCTATAGATGTTAAATCCGTGTATCGAATTTTATTTATCTAGTTATCTTCATTTTTGCAGTTATCGTGTTAACTTATATTCGAGCAGACGGTCTGACAAATTTCCCCTGAATGGATTTTGCTCAAACTCTGACAGAAATCTTCAAATTTGGTGCAAAGACCGTATACCAAGTTTCATCCATCTAGCTCAAAGCGTTTTTGAGTTATCTTTGTCACGGATATTTTCCAAACATGTGTTTTTCGAACTCAGGGAAGCCAAAATCTCCACATTTACGATTACAATATTTTCTCTTTGTGTATTTGATTTTGCTTCATCAAATATTAAATTGCATGATTCTCTTTCATTGTTGAAAGCTAAAGAATAGTTATGTTTATTATTTCTCCAGATTACATAAGTAATAAGAAAGTAAAGTGAAAGCATGGTGAAAGACGACGATGTTAGAACTGAAAGATAGATTAACCGGACAACTTACTGGCCTTATGAGACTTGATTCTGTTAATAATGCTCTTTATGAAAATAGACAGTACGAATTTAAAACTATTAAAATAACAAGGCCCTAATATCTATCACAATTTGATGCTTGAAAACAATTTTTTAGAAGAAGCATGAATGAAATGAAAGTTATTCCATAAGACATTCAATTTAAATTAGACACAGCTAACATTTGCAGCAAATAATCTGGTTGCTAAAGGTGTCTAGTTATTGAATAACTTTTATTGATCACACAAAAATATTTCTTTTTCAGATTTATCCTAACAAATTCGTTGAGGTTTCCAAAAAAATTTATAAGACGAGAAACAATTTAAGGCATTATATTTTTTACAGTTTTAACAGAAAACGTCTAAATTCGAAATGCACGTACTAGTTGGCATTATTAGCACAGAAATATATCAAAATAAAACATAAGATAGATGCATAAATTTATAGAAATATGTTCCAATTATCGGATTCTAAAACCCTCCACGCTTTTGCGCCAGGATGTGTCTATTTTGTTAAATAGGTGTTAAAGGAAAATTGAAAGGAGGGGATGTTTACATTCAACAATAAGGTGAACTCGAATTATGCGCAGACTTAGGAGACGTAAAAACTGGGAATAACTGTGAAAAATATACTAATTATTCACAATAAAATACATTAGAGCAATTTTTATTTACTTTGAAGGATCTAAACATAAAATTATAGTGAATAAATAGAAGAGTTTTGTTCTTAAAATTTGGTAATTCACTCTTTGAAATAGTAATAATTTTTCTGATTAAAACTTTTTTTTATTTGTTAATGAATTTTTTGATGACATTTTGAGATCAGTAACGGTAGATAATCTCAGTCACGTGTAGTGAGATTATATAAAATATTTTTTGTGCCAGCTCTGTAAGTTTTTCCCCCTCCTGAACAAGCCATATAAGCAACCAATACGCAATTTTGAGTTACAATAACATAGAACTATCAGCAACGGCAAGACACATACATGTGGTAAAAAACAGAACGAAAAAGTATCTAATGGGACGAAAATCAAGGTCTAAAAATGAAGAACTCCTGAAATGCACTCATCATTCCGCATTCTCACCCCTTGGCCAGATAGAATTGTCAAAAAGCAGTAGTCTCGGAATACTGAAACAAGCAATGGCTAAAAGATTACATCAATAATAATGGAATAGAAGCGTAACAAATTATAACACATATCAAATCAGCCTTCAAAGATGCTATTCGGCTTAAATTGTTGTTATTGTCTTAAATTGTCATTGACTTCAACGCCTTTCGCTTTGGTATAACTATTTCCCGATGTTAATACAATCTAATTTATTGCTAAAATCACGCCCTTGTTTCTCCATCGAACTTCACTTTGTTTTTATATATAAAAGGAAAAAAAATAAAACACTCGAATTGTTTACTTTTTTCCTTAAGGACAACAAAAATATCCTTACACGCCTCTCACCTGTGTAACTTATTCACTCGTTAAAATCACTTATTTGTCATATTTATGAAGTGACTTATTTTAAGAGCATGCGTTAACGACTTTAACTGTTTAGTCTACACATATGAAAACCTCATTAAAACTTCTTTCAATTACAGCGGAGTCCTGTTCCTCCTTCATAAATATAAAAGCCGCTGAATAATTTTTTTTATCGCCAGGGAACTTGAGCAAACTTAATATACGCCTTTCGAAAGCTCAAAGAATAACAAAATGAATATTTGGGTTAACCACACTCATTCATCTAAGCTGAATCTTAGATACAACAACAAAAAATATTGTAATTCATATCTTTCAGCACACAATGCTGCAAAATTTTTATGGCTAATTATTTTTTTAAACAAAAGAAATGAGGAAGCAAAACTTGTTTTCCAGATGTTATTTTTTTATGAAAAGAAAAAGTTGTTTCAGTTATCCCTCTTCCTGGGTGGTGACATCCATTTTAATGCCTGTACGATTTTTTTCTAATAGCATTCTTTATTCATGTTTCCGAAGAAAAGCTGTTTCTGGACGTTAATCCATCTATTGAAACATAGTAGGTAATTCATATATTAAAAGCCTTATATTATAAATTCTTATATTTTAAAATTGTGCTTTTCGGGAGAAAATATTTAAATATGAATCACATACGATTACATGTGAATATTTTTTAATCTCACCTACACATGAACAGGTCATTTAAATAAAAAAAATCAAGAATGCACTTATATTAACATGTTATTCGATTTGGTAAACAAGAGAATCGACTTGTTGTTTTTGGATGGGAGCCGAACCTATTCGCATGCATATAATGCCATTTCGTATCATCTGACAAAATTTTGAGGTACCAGTAGATTTCATCCTATGACAAACAATGTAAGAACCAGAAAAATTTATAAGATGGCGCTATATGACTTAGTCAGCATGAGAGCAGATAGAAAAAGGCTCTAATAGTTATCTATTTAAAAAAAGGTGGTGTGTGTGTGTGTGTGTAAAACCGCGTTTTTTTAAGGAAAGACGCCTATATACAGGGTATATCAGTGAACCGTTTCAGAACTTCTAAGAGGGGTAGGGTACATCCTGACAACTCGAAATCATAGAGCAATGTGGGGTCGGAAATGCTTTCCTGAAGCGGTGTTGCACACAGAAGCACTATAAAGAAAAGAGACCGTAAATGAGAAATCATTTTAATAATACATGAAAAGAAGCAAAAGGTACATGGATTAAAGTAAGTGTTCGAAGTTTCTTCCACGGGCTACAATGCACGCCTCACATCTCCGACGCATGGACATCCGGACATTCTGGAATACTCCAGGCATATCTCGAATCTCTCCGGCAGCTACTGCAATTCTTGCAACGAGCTCCTCAGCAGTGTCAACAGGGATGTCATAAACTAGCGATTTCGTATGACCCCAGAAATAAAAATCAAGACGGGTTAAAAATAAGTCGGGTTAATGGTGGATCGGACGTGGGGGTCCCGTGCGTTGGCCTGCTGGCCTCCGGCCAAATCGTAAGAACTGTTTCCGAGATACACGAAATAAATTTATATGTATATAAGGGTTGTTCTCTTAAAGTCATAAGCTAAGCAAAATCTAATTCAATTGCAAACACGTAATCGAACATGAGAAAAATGCATGGGAGTCCGAAGTCCACACCACTATCCCATCTCTGATACGCTTATGCAAATCATGCATGCCAATATTTAGTTATAAAAAGAAATTTTGAATGTAAAATCACGTTTTTACAGAGAAACCGCTTATATAGATAAACTTAAAAAGCAAAACGTTATCGAACTGTAAAATTTGATAAAAAATCGTCAGAGCCGTTGATAAGATACGCGAAATAAATAAATTTACACACACACACACACACACACATATCACACACACACACACACACACACACACACACACACAAAAAAAACCCCCTGTATATATATATATATATATATATATATATATACAGGGGGTAAAAAAAGTATTGGCAATTGCCTTAATTTATTTATGTTGACAAATAAATAAAATGTTATGCAACTTTAGCTGTCGTAATTAAATACAAGACATCTTAGATATATAAAAATAGTAAAACTTTTATTTTAATTTGCATTTTCTACGATTTTTTCTTTCAAAATCGAAAATTTGCATGTCAAAAAAATATTGGCAAAGTTTTAACTGTAATGCAAATTTTGTTACATTGAAGTCACGTGTTTCGACTGATAAGAAACTCTATCGGTATAAAGTCTGCAAAACTACTCCAAAAGTGTCTACGCATTTTTTTGCGATTACTGCAGTAAAATGACTTCGAAATCGAAGGAATTGGACGTTAGTGTTAAAAACATGATTATTAGGTTCAGAAATGAAGGTTTAACTTATCGTGCTATAGGAGTGCAGTTGAATATAAGTTTATTTACTGTCAGAAGTGTTGCAAAAAGGTTCAAGGAAACAGGATCAATGGAAAATAAGGCTAGAAGTGGACGACCTCGAATATTTTCTACAAGAAAAAAACGTACCATTATTAACAAGGTTAAGAAAAACCCTAAAATACGAGCACCCCAGATAGCTAGAGATGTTGCTTTCACTTCGCAAAAGACTTTCAGCGTACAGACTGTAGGGAAAGTTTTACATGAGGGACGTTATTATGGAAGGGCAGCTAGAAAGAAGCCATTCATCTCGCAAATAAATAGGAGAAAGAGGTTAGATTTCGCAAAATCCCACGTTGATTTATCCGAAGAGTTTTGGAACACAGCTATTTTTTCCGACGAATCAAAGTTTCACATTTTCGGCAGTGATGGACGACGATATGTGTGTAGGAGGCCAAATACTGAATTGGAAGAGCAACATTTAACAGCTGCTGTGAAACATGGTGGAGGCAGCGTCTTAGTTTGGGGCCCTTATGGCAGCTAATGGAGTTGGCAACCTGTATTTTATTGGTGGTATTATGACAGCACGTACATATATTGACATTTTGCGCCATAACTTAAAAATCAGTGCCCAAAATCTTGGCTTGGGAACTTCATTCGTTTTTCATCAAGACAATGACCCCAAGCATACAGGGAATCTCACCCGTGAATGGCTACTCTACAATGCTCCTCACCAGCTAAAAACCCCACCTCAATCGCCTGACATCAATCCAATTGAAAATTTATGGCACCTGCTGGATCTAGAAATCAGGAAACATAAAATTTCAAGTAAAGACGACCTCAAACGTTTACTCTTGCAAGAGTGGCACAAAATTCCCAACAGTACAACAAAGACCTTAGTTTCCTCTATGAGAAATAGATTTACAAGCTGTTATAGATGCAGAAGGTATGCATACAAAGTACTTAACATATACTGATTTTGTTTTCGCTCATAATTTTGTCAATTTCATAATTTTGCCAATACTTTTTTTGTCATGTAAATTTTGAATTTTCTCGTAGATTTTGACTAAAAAAATATTTAAATGAAAATTTTGTTATATTTGTTTGTTTTTTCTCATTCTGTAATCGCTATGTTAAAATAAAATTTTTAAACATACTTTGTTACCAAATATGATCCTTTATAGGCAATTGCCAATACTTTTTTTATCCACTGTATATATATATATAATCCCTCCCAAATGTGTTCGTAAATTTCAAGATAGGAGGTAAAAGTACTGTAGCCTGGAATTGCTTTCGAATATGAAGCCAAGTGTCTTTTATATCTTCTAAATGTGATTCTGAAAAATTCATTTTAATATGTTTTTATTTTAGTTTACATTTAAATAAAAATGAAATTGCTAGAAGGCAGAAGATATAAAACGGATCACAAAATCATTATTAAAAAAAAGAAGATACATTTATAATTTTGTTGTTTATAATCGCTGCCGTTGAAAATAACTTGACGATACAGATTCCATTCAACCAGCTGATTAATAGAATTAATTAATGTAGTTAATTAACTGATTAATTAAGAATTACCAAATTTTTTCATAACAGAAATCCATATTATTCAATAATTCTATCTAGAAAGCTTTGCTGTGCATATATATGAAATTCAGTTCTAAAATCTCAGTAGATATTGAGATATGCTTCATTTTCTTTGATAGAAACGCCCCAAAAGGAACTCAAATTTGGCCGAAAAAGAGCCAAACCACTTGGGACTATATATTAAATAAATATCAGCTTGTTAATAACAAAAAATATATACATTTTCTTCGTTTTTATTCATAGAAATTTCAGAAGAATAATTGACATGATTCAGATCAATCCTTAATATGAATATGTTTTTCTGTTATAAATATTTATATTATTTTTATTTAAATAATGAAGCATTTCCGTTAGATTTCAAATCTGTTCATCATTAAGCCTTTTATTTGGTTTCGCCCTAAGAAATTAATAGTCATCTTAATTTTTACAGCGAATGAAATACGTTGCTCGGCCTCTTTTTTAAAAAATCACCTTTTAATAAAGTCAATGAAATTATCGGCGTTTATTAAACGGAGGTAATTTTAGTTTTAGAATGACACGTCTGTTAATCGGATTGGAGATTTATTAAGTTTTATAGAATTATTTTATTATAAATAATGTAGCACATGGGATTTTTATATAGAGTTCAACATTTTAATTTGTCTATGCTATACATAAATATTAAATATTTATTCTAATAATATTATAGTAATAAAATTTTAAATAACGAAAATATTATTATAGTAAAATTTAATTATCGGATAAAATTCAACATATCTGATTAAAAAACTGCATGAGAATGATATTTACAATATTTTGAAAGGAAAAAAAACTTTTTACTTGTCCGTATACGAAATACAGTACACTCTAGAGCCTCCGGCCTAATGTGGCGGAAGGGCAGATCGGATAATAAAAAAACCCGGATAGGCCGGGGTTCTGTGAACTTATTTCTTTGCCCACTAATACC
>JAPMOR010029818.1:22816-35749 GCA_026543865.1 Argiope aurantia
GTCGCTTCGTTTAAGGAGGCATTTAATGGGTTGAAATCTTTTAGACCAAACGATTTTGAAATAGGGCTGAGATGACATGAACTGTAAACACAATTTATTGGAGGATTGTTTTATGATAAATGTGAAATTATTTTCATTAGAAGTTTTGTGGAATTATTTAAAAAAATGCAGAAATTTTTTAAAAAATAGAAGAAAAGAAATGAAATGTTTTATGCATAAGGAAATTTATTTATTTATGTTGTTGCTATTGGAAAATATTTTTATATGATTTAATTTTTAATAATATTTTAATGAAAAATTTAAATTAAAAAATTATCAATTAACATTAGGAAAAAATCTATATTTCCCACATATCAGTGCACTGAAGCATTCCAGTACCTTTAATTTATCACTTCCTTGCAATTTAAAATGCGAAAATTTAGTTGATTTCAACAGAATTAATTTATTTGGCCAAAAAGAATTGTCTAATAATTAAGTCTTTCTCTATACTCTTGTACGTCATATAGAGATAGTATAGTAATCGTCAAAAAGTTCGACTTAGGATTTTGACGTCTCCATGTTTTAAATCACTCATTCTTGGAAAATATCCATATGTTTGTCTGTCTGTGTCAAAGATAACTCAAAAACGCTTTGAGCTAGATGGTTGGAATTTGGTATATGGTGTCTTTACACCAGATTTCCTGTTAAAATGTGAGTAAAATCTCTTCAAAGGAAGTTCGTCTGTATTTAATCAGCTATAAGTTAACAGTATCGCAACAGTAACAGTATAAGTATCGAATATAAGTTAACACAATAACTGAAAAATGAAGAAAGTTAGATAGTTAAGATTTGGTGCACAGATTTAGCATTTACAGCATAGACACCTGTCAAATTTTGGGAGGCCGCGGTGGCCTGGTGGTAAGGTCTCGGCTTCGTAACCGGAGGGTTTCAGGGTCGAGATCCGATTTCACCGAAGAACCGTCGTGTAAGGGGGTCTGTTGCACGTTAAATCCGTCCTGACCAAACGTCCTCCCGCTGGTGTGGTGTGGAGAGGGGATGCCAGCTCAGGTGTCGTCCTCGTCATCTGACCGTCAAAATTACGAGGTCAGTCCCAAAATAGCCCAAGTGTTGCTTCAAACGGGACGTTAATATAACTAAAATGAACTAAAACCTGTCAAATTTTGAAACAAATTCAACAATTGATTGAATATCTATCTGTCTGTAATTTCAGAAGCATGTTAACGCGATAATTCTAAATTGCAGGGACTTAAATAAATCAAAGTAGTTTTGTGATTTTGCGACTTTTTGTGTCGAATCTTTATTCAACTGATTGAGAAAAAAATGTCGAAAATGAGTACAAATTCAATTTTTAGATACTATTAACTTCATGCCAGGGATTAATCGCCAAATAATTCGCCAAAGATGACACGACAGACTCTGTAACCGCCAAAATACTGACTGAAAGGCATGAAAAGTTCATTATAGAGTATGCGATAAAATCCTGAGGATATTACTGCCACTGGTTTAAGCCCAGATTTCAACAAATGATCTTTTCTCGCAGTAAAAGATTTGTAATTTAAATCTTGTTTTCCAGACAGAAAATCAGAAATAATGTCTCTCTTAAACTTTTTCGAATATTTCCTCATGGCGATAATATCCCCTATCGCCGAAAATTGTGAACTTGACCATAAATGCACGAATACTCAAATATTATTACCTGGCAGTCGGAAAGCACGGCAAGGCTCAAATATGTCAATAAAACTAGAATTCCAACCCCCACCCCCTTTAACCATCGTGTAGAATGACAAAATTCCACATATAAGCGTTTTATTTTTGGTAATATTGATGCTGAACTACAATTTTAATAACAAAAATCGCAGAACTTATTTTATTTGTTTAAGTTGCAGCATTTTTGAGTTATCGTTTTTTTGCATTACTCGAATAGACAACAGTTGGTCAACATCTTGATAAGTTTAGGTGACAGCATTTTGGCAGAATTTATTACATATCTGCATTGTTGATTACATAACTGAGTTCTAAATTTCATTTAAATAGGGTTTTGCGTTTTTTGAACAATCAAGTTCAAGTTAACCTCAGACATATAGAGAAAACAATCTTCCCGTACGTAGATTTTTCCTAAAATTTGACAGAAATTTATATAGTTGACACGAAGATTATAATAACAAGTTTCATCCGTTCCAGCTCAAAACATTTTTATGTTATCGTGTCCACATATACAGATTTAGTTTAGTTTAGTTATATTAACGTCTCATTTTAAAACAACACACTACGGCTATTTTGGGACAGATCTCGTAATTTTGAACCGTGGTCAGATAACGAGGACGACACCTGGTACACCCTCTCCACCCTTCCACACCACAACAGCGGGAGGACTTATATATATAGATAGATCAAAATTCAAAAAAAGTGCTTATGCAAATTTTCAGTGTTTGTATTGTAAAAAGTGTTTATAAAAAGTGCTTATTACGTATAAATATTTATAAATCCA
The DNA here is from genome assembly GCA_026543865.1 of Argiope aurantia. Lineage (NCBI taxonomy): Eukaryota > Metazoa > Arthropoda > Arachnida > Araneae > Araneidae > Argiope > Argiope aurantia. The sequence goes on from JAPMOR010029818.1 coordinate 25,305, forward strand.
AACCAGAAAAAGTGGTCGCCTTAAATGTTTCTCGTATACTCTCTAATAAAGGTGTTGTCTCATGAAACGACTTCCATGGCATTGGTACAGAATACCTAAGCAATATTAATCTTTGGCATGGGTTTAACATTTTTACTACGTCTATCATGGTATCTTTGGCGAGTTTTTTAGTGATTACATCCTGGCATGCAGTTAGAATTATCCGAAAATCAAATTTGTGTTTTGTATGCGTTTTTGGCGATAGATAAACTTAACTTTGATAGAAAACAACATTTGTAGTCACAAAATCAGGTGACTACAGGCCGACACCTGATTAGATTTGGCTCATAATTTGATAAATGTCTACATTATAGATGCTAACTGTATTTTATTTATCTAGTTCTCTCCGTGTTATGGGTATTGTGTTGATCTATATTCAATCACCTGGATTTCCTCTGAATGGATTTATCTTAAAATTTGATAAAATTCTACAAATATGGTGTAAAGACCGTACACCAAAATTCAGTAGTATTAAAGTAGCTGAAAGCGCTTTGGAGTCATCTTTGTCATATACGGACATTTTCCAAAAATGTGTTTTTCGAACTGAGAGAGATCTAAAACATGGAGATCTGTCAAAATTTGGAGTTAGAATTTTTACACGATTATAATACTATCTCTGTTATCAGTTTCGAGAAAGTAAAAGTGTTTCAAATGTCTGAGAAATTTGAAATACGAAGAGTCGTCAAAGTATTGATATCTATTTTTTTTTAATTTTAGAGTGCCAAATTACGTTTTATATATGAGGATGAGAAATTATTGTTTACATCAGCAGGTTTTTGCCTCCCCGGTAGTATATAGCTACAATTTGGTATACAGGTTTTGGCATCTAAAATATCGATATTTGGGAAATTTTAAACCAAATCCGTCGGAAGGGGGCAGTTTATCGATCTGTAGTTTTCCATACATGTAAATACAATAACATATAAACTGATACAAAGATATTTTATAAAACGGCTGGGAATTCAGACGTTTGATATTAGAGTATTGCAGTGGAAATGATGACAAATGAAAAATCTCCAAAGATTGGGTCAAACAAAAGGAAAGGTTTAATTTAAACACAATTTATTACGAGGAAATAGAATTGAACACATGATGAACTATTTACAGATATGACAGGGAAAACTTATAAATACATAAACGGTCATTACAGGACCTGAGACCAGTACCAAAACAAAACATCTTACAAACATAACGACACGTATTTATATTATGTCTTAATTCTAAAATTTTTATATTAGCTACAGTTGCTAGGTTAAATAAATGTCAGATACGATACCGATTAAATAGTTAAATGTCACGTGAAGTGATTTATTCATACTAATGACGCACAATAGCAGGTTCAAAATGCTTGCATCATTTTTCAATAAAGTGCAGGAGACAAAATAATTTGGAATTTATAACCTTAATGCCGAAATTTCCTAACATAAACGCAATGAATTAAATCAATGACATTCGGTTTGTTATCTTTTGACTACATCTGTGGTTTAACCATGCCAAATTCTAGTGTCAATTGCATTGCAAAAAGGTGCAAAAATGCATATTCTTCTGACAGATTCATTAAAAATGCTAGGTTCACATCAAAGTTCTATGTTTTTTACTATAGTTCATTAATACCATGCAAGATATTCGTGAAGCACGATTTATCAGAGATCTACGACTTTGTTTGGAAAAAGGAGCATATATTGGAGAATCTGCGAGAAATTTTCGGAGAGACCACTACCTTTGATTTTCTTTGTAATATTAAGTTTGCATATATATATGTATATATATATATATATATACATGTCAATCAGGAAGAAAAGAGTTTTAATTTTTCCGGAATGAAATTTTTTAATGAATTACTATTTTAATTAGGTTCAGGAGATTTTAAGACTTGAATATATGAATTCGAAAACTATGCAACATAAAATTAAATACATTTTGCTGTTACTTACATTTACAACAAATTACCTCTGTGCAATTAACCCGGTTAGTGCAACTATAGATTCGAGATTTGCTCAGTGATATTTTTAAAAATCTTTTCTATGTTGCATCTGCTGTGCGAAATTGTAGTTTGCAGGGGAGGGTGAACCCTACGAATCAGAAGGCTATGTCTTGTTTTCCGATGTTCTGGTTTAACATGTTCCAGAAGTTCATGGTTTAATATTGTATTTGTTATTCGACAGACATAAGAAATAAGGATAACGAATTCATCGAATTTATACTATAGTTACCCTATGCTCGTATGAGTCTAACATTCAGATTTTTTGGGATCATTTTTTAAATATTTGGTGCCATTTTCACCGTTGAAATTTCGAAAAGGTGTCAACTCCGAATTGGGCTTTCAACCTGTATCAAATTTCAGAGAGTTTGATTTTTTAAAAAAATGTTTAAAATTTTAAACATTAAAATTTAAACATTAATTTTAAACATAACATCAATGCTGTCGCGCGATGTGCTTCATTTTTACTTATCATATTATTGAATAGATAAATCAATGTATGAAGATTTAGCCTAATTCAGTTGCATTAACGTCCCATTTTAAAGAAACATTAGGGCTATTTTGGGGTGCATCCCGTAATTTTGAACTGCGTTCAGATGACGAGGACGACACCTGAGCTGGCACCCCCTCTCCAAACCTCCACACCATACCAGTGGAAAGAAGTTTGGCCCCTATGGATTTAATGTTCACCAGGCTCATTACATGGCGTTTCTTGGGGGGAATCGGGTCTCGCACCTGAAACCCTTCGGTTTCGAAGCCGAGACCTTACCACCATGTCACCGCGGGCCTCAGTGTAAGAAGAATAAAGTAATACTAAATTATCATTTAAACCTACTTCTCACGAACCAAACAATGTATACGTAGTCGTTGATAATTTCAATCAAAATTTGATATGCATAAATCTAAATTAGATCTAGATCTTTTGTAGAATCTAGATGCGTAGCTCACTACTTAGATCTAGATTTATAGATATAGACCTGTATGGGTGTAACCGTGCAAAGATGTGGTTAGATGTTAAATGATGTTAAATGCGTAAATCTTTACGAAGATGTAGATATAGAGCGATATGCGTAGACCTAGATCCGTATATCTGTACATAGATAGAGATGTGTAGATATATTGACCTGTGTAGGTATATCTAAACGAAGATCCAGCTGCGTATATCTATATGTCGACCTAGATGCATGTATCTATACGTATATTTAAATGCTTACGTGAATACATAGTTCTAGAACTAAATTCATGGATCTATATGAGTACATTTATTCGTAGATCTACATCTAAATATATGAATCTATATATAGACTCATATATGCTTAGATTTATGAGTACATCTATACGTAGATCGAAATGCGTTGATCTACATAACATAGTACGTAGATTTAGATACATAATCGGTAAATTAAATGTTTTATCTAGTGCTCTAAAGTTTACAGTTATTGTATTCACTTGCATTCGGACAACCGGACAGACTTCCTGCGAATTGGTTTATTCACAATTTCATAGACCACATACCAAATTTCATGCATATAAGCCAAGGCATTTTTGAGTTATCTTATTCAGAGGCAGACATTATTATAAAATTATACTTTTCGAAACAAGGTAGACCTGAAACATGGAGTTAAAAATCCAGAGATTAAATTTTCTGACATTTATGATACTTTTTCTTTGTAAACTTTACTTCGGAGGAAAAAAGAGGAGGAATATCTATGACTCGAATATTGAAATCTTTAGAAGTATGCATTTATAGTCTAATCGATTAAGAACAAAATCGATTCAACGAAAACAACAACAACAACAACAAAAAAAAAGATAGAAGAAAAGTTCGAGATTTCTGTTAATTAACTATTAACTAACTATGTGATCAATCAATTTGTTAATTATATTTAACCTCTCACTTTGAATAATTTCCATCGGTGCTAGTTTTAAAGGTGAGTTTATAGCCAGTTGTAAAATAGCAATAAGTCACGTACGCGCTGAAGAAAGATTATGCATGCGTTGAAACAGTGGGCAATAGTAAGTGCTTGTTTCGACGGGACAAATATTTGCAACTATACAGTTTCTGCGCGTGCATCGTGATACTGGATGGATTGTAGCTGGCTGAATGTAATCCCTTCATAAGAATACTCGAGTTATAGAGTTTCTTTTGTTCAAATGTTCAGACCATAGGGCAGAATGACTAAACATCCACTTCGAGTTTGTGTCTTTCAATAAGAATATACTTTCTATTGATTTTAAGCTGCATATAATCTAAGAGGAAAAACTCATTGCATTCATTTATAATAAAAAATGATATTCATTCTTTTACGAAACAAGCACAATGCAATCAGATTCAAAGTGCCTTTCAACTTTCATATAGCTCAATGCAAATAGGTATACTATGGTAGAAAGCCCTCTGGTAGAAACCGAAAGATTCCTCATGAAATTACTTGCCATTTGATTAAGGGAGATACAAGTAGTTCCCTGATGGTAGGAAATTTGGGCAGGCTGGTCCAAATTGCTCCTTACCCCCTGTCGTCCCATTTGCCCCTCGTTAAGGGGGATATAATGGTATATCTTCCTGACTCTTACTACGAAGATTTTCATTGGAAGAATCGACCAGCTGTGGATTTGTGCAGAAATGCATTAGATGGTTCAGAAGCTCCTTTTGTCCAGTAATTCTTGATGGTGTCATGATTCATATGCCTTAGTGATTGGAATTGTTATGTTGACTATTTAGTTAGCTAATGGTTCATAATGATATCAAAGAAAAAGAAAGCTTCGAAAAAGAAATAGAGAAGGTACACAAATTTTGTGCGTTTGTTAACATTGTGAAATTACAGATGCTTTATCCATATGTTTGTATTTTATTTAAAAAGTTTGCGATATTTTAATTGTTTTTGCTATAATTTTGCGCTGCATGAAAACTTCCAGTTATTATGTAAATTAAATATTGCTACTTTGTTGCAATAAACTATTTTGAAATATTTTTTAAAGGCGAAGTATGCAAAGTATGTAAAGGCGATAGCTCAAAGACTCAATAACTTAAATATATAAAATTTGATATGGGATTTTGTAAACTGCAATTACAGATCTATATCAGTTGGATTAAGAAAAACGCCTCGAAAGACAAATTTGATTTTTCGGATACTATTAACCGCCTATCAGGGATTAATTACCCCCCCCACCCCGAAAAAAAAACACAACAACCTGATCAAGGATCAGACGATGGATTCAGTAAAAATGCTAAATTCATGACAAAGTTTAATATTTTATAAATCTGTTGTTGTTACTTATGGCACTTGTAAAGACAAGCCCGTTAACGAAACCAGCGACTTAAGCCGAGTTTGAGCAGAAAGCTGCTGAAGTTAAAGACCCTTGAGAACACGAGCAGAAGTATGACTTCTAGCTCATATGAGGATGATACTCTCACACACGCTTGCACAACCCCTTTTTACAGAGGGGCTCTTTCACACACCTCACAAATAAAACACATGGTAAACAACAACCATATCCGAACCAGAACTCCAGATCACGGGGAACCATGAAGCAGATCACCAGAATATGGAATCCAGATCACCATTGTAACATTCCCCTTTTCCCAGTACCGATAAGACATTTACAGCCAGCTGTGTCGTCGCTGTTAATTACTAAACTCCTCGAGATAGCCAGATGGTGGATCTTTCCACACGGGTGATCTCGCATCTGTTCATTAGCGACTACAGTGAAAGACACCATGTGGGAATTCCTCATCCAAGAGATAGTGATAGTACCTTCAAAGAGAAAGGGGTGTCCAAACATCTGGAAGCTAAATGTTTCTCATTGTGAAAGGACTATGATAACTCCGTGTTGCAGAATAGTCAGTTATGAAAGATGCATCACTAAAAGGACCTTCCCACGACCCACTGGCGCCGCTTAGGGAGCATATTGCTGAACCACGATTGGCCGAAAGAGAGCTCAAATGACCAGTGTAAATTAAGAGGCTGAGATAGTCGCCGAAATAAAGTGCGGAATTTTTTTTTTTGGAAAAGGAGAAGAAACGAATTGCAGGCAGACTGTTGGACTACGCCCACGAGTTCGGAGTCCGAGAACTACCCCTGGAGTGGTCGTGTTGACTAACAACCTGTTAGTTCCCTGTGGTGTTGTTTCTCCGTATTGATGGAGAACTGAGTTTCAAGATAAACCTTCGATTTCGACTGTTGTGTCTCCTACTACAGGTGTAAGTAACTAATTATTTAACCAAGATTGGAACAAGTTGTTCTTTTGTATATCTAGGGCTGTAAAATAAAGAATTGTCTGGCAATTCTGCTTCGTTATTTGATCAGTCTAGATCAAGACCATGGCGCCCAGATCACGGGGAAGATGCGCTACTTCCTAGGTCAGTATGCCAGCCTTTCGTAAATCTTGTACGCTAATGTTGTGCAAGGATAGTTCTGGGATAACACTTTTATTAGAGAGAAAGTGTTGGGGAGACCACTTCCGCAGGTGGCTTTATTGTACACGAAGTATAGAGGAGATATTGTAGTTGCCGAACAATACAAACTGGAGATTTTGGCGAAACTCTTCTTTTCAGACACCCCTGAGTTCGAAAAAAGTATTTTTGTCATTATGGTTGTCCCTCATTCTGTTTGTTTTTCTGTCTGTCTGTGACAAAGTTAATTCAAAAGCGATTTGAGATATTTGGATGAAGTTTCAAGTACTGTCTTTTCATTCAATTTGTATATTTCTGTCACATTTTGAGCAAAATCTGGTCAGAGGATGTCTGTCTGTCCGAATGTTTGAGTATAATTGAATTCAATAATCACAAAAAGCAAAGAGTTATGGAAATAAAATTTGGTGCAAAGGTTTGGCGTCTGAAATAAAAGATTTGTATAAAATGTTGAAACAGACCAGTCAAGTGGTTGACCATCTGCCAGTCCGTACTTTCAAGTGCAAGTAAACGCGGTAATTCCTAAGCTCAATTAATTAAATCAATGACATTCGGTATGTTATCTTGTGATTACAATTGTTGATCCATGCTAAATTTTCATGCGAAGCGGTCAGCAAAAAGGCGCCAAAAGATATATTCTCAAAACCGATTCTGTATAAATGCTAGATTCATGCCAAAGATCTGTATTTTGTATCTATTTCAAGATCTGTATGTCGCAGTTACCTCGAAGAGCGATGGTGAACGCCGTGCGAGGTAATCACGCCTTTATTCATTGTCCACAAATGTAGCTGGGGAGGGAGGAAATTAAACGAAGAACGTTCTCTTTAATTTTTGTCTTAAGATTGAAATGAATTTGAAAACAGTAAGTTTACCTTCCAACATGCATAGAGGTAATGCATCTAAAGAATACTTTTTATAGAATGTACAGAATATAAATGAACTTAGTTATTATGTATCAAAAGTGGAGTTTTATAGGCATAAAGTAAAATTCTTTAATTATAAATAGCATTGTTTTTAAATTTCAGTCTTGTAAAATGAATAAATAGTTTCTATTTTCTTTTCTTTTAAGTGAAATTTTTCATTTTCCTTGTATTTGAATTCTCGCTGGCATTAAAAACTTAAAGGCTGGCTCTTAAAAACTTTGAGTACATTTTATAATAGTAGTAATAATAAAGCTTTTATAGCACGAGTCATATTGCTAAACATTGGCACTTTATTTCAAAACTTTTTTTACTTAACCTTATTTGTTTTATTACTGTAAAGACTAAATTTTGCGATCAGTTTTTAATTCACTTTCTGGGACATTATTGGAACATTCTTAATATCGTAATACCTCATATGCCTCCATATCTCGTTACTCAAGTGACCTTTATTCGGATTGATGTAAAAATAAAGTGAGCTTTATTAAAAAAATAATAAATAAAGTAAGTGCAAAGAAATGTCAAAGCCGCACGCAATTTTAATGTAATAAAAATTTAAATGGTAGTTAAGCATTGATTAAAATAATTTTTATTTTATTCTAGCAACATCATTTGGTGCAGAATTTGATAAATGGTAAATATTAAGATTAGAAAGCAGAAAATAGCTAAAATAACAGTTATATGTAATAAAATCCTACGAAAACATTTGATTTAAACTTAATTTTATTTTATAACAAGCTCATTATTGTATTCACAAAATATTATTTCTAAATCAATCATTTTATTATTTAAATCTTTATTAATTTTATAAAATCGTACCCTACCTCATATTATTTTTTGAAATACTTGTTACTAAATTAATAAAATCTTGAATTTGATGTAAAATCCACTGTCTCCTCTTTCTTTTCTGTAAATATAAATAATATTTCTCTGGCTTAAAACGGCAACAACATTTGATGAAGAATCCTTTGTTTACATACCGGGAAAGTATCCACTTTAATCTAGCAGATGAAATGAAAATAACAAAAGTAACATGCAGACAGAAGAGAAATGTTATTTTGTGAGGGGGGGGGGTAAGGAAGCGAGAGTTATGCGGGCGAATCGTCTGCAATCATCTCTCGGAGGAATTGGCCGGAATAATTCACGAATCAACATGCTCTTAAATGATGTAGTGGCAGTGGTTTGGAAAAGGGTAATGTGTCCAGATTATTATGCTATTACGTCATGTGGATAAACACGTTGGGGGAAGCGGAATTTGACCTTATACTTCAGACCAATTGTAGGAATGAAAATCTCAAAGTAAGAATTGTCGGAATATAATGATTTGACGGGTCTTAACAACTTAATGAATGTGATGCTTTTAACTATCGTTATATTTGATGGCGTATTAACATCTGCTATTAAAGTATTTAACTTCATTTATCCAATATATAAAAATGGAAAGTTTGGTTGTTCGTATTTTATGCGCTGCTGTATTGTTTATCCGATGGCGATAAAACTTTGCCAATTTATTGCTTTGAACCAAGAAAATCCATGTTTTTCCCATGGCCAGTTGTATAATAGATGCTCGCGAGTTCTACAGCCACGAAATTTATTTGTTTTTGCTGAAGACGGAAAAATAAAATAATATTGTTTACCTTAAAGTATATTTGAATAATAAAATAAAAAAAGAATAAATATTATTAGTTCTTATCCTTTATATATCATTCAATTTCAATAAATGCATTCATTTTTGGACAAGAAAATAAATATCATTATTTATTCATTTCAAATTTAAAATGATAGTTCCAAAATTATTTATTCTGCGGCAGCAACGCGCTGGGTACCAGGTAGTATGGAAATAAAATCAAAAGATAATATTTTATTTAGGCATATTAAACAGGTTTTATTTGATATCATTATTATTATATTGTTCATTAATGAGTTTAAAATCTATTGATAATATTCAAAACTATCATGAAAAGTTGATTTTAAATTATAATGTAATTGTAAATGGAATGGATTTTTAGATTTCATTAGTAATTAAAAGAAAGAAAGCTATAACGAAAGCTTTAATTAATATTTTTAGTAAAGAACAATTACGAGTTTCCATTCAAAAGATCAAATGCATTTAATAATGTTCATAAGATAAGTAGGCGATGTTAGAAGTATTGGTTACAGAGAACGTCGATAAGTAAAAAAAAAAAAGTCTCAAATTTTGAATTTAATTTGATAAGTTAATGAAATATTTTGAAGCAGAAGACTTCATGATTACATTAATTCTGTTATATTGGCTAACTATTTAAATAATTCAATATTTGTAATCTAGTACGAAATTATGATAGCAAAATTTTTAGATTTTTGAGAGGTTTCTTAAACATTTTTTCCCCACAAGGTTAAAATAAGTCATTTAACTCTATTAGTCATTCAACCAAGTCATCATTTTCTAGTCAGGTGATACTAGAAAAATATTTTAATCTATAAAACCTTTTTAAAAAATATTCGATATTCAGCATACAAAGTTTTAAATCTGAAATAAAAAAAAAGTTAAAATAATATTTCTGTTACTCTAAATGGCTACAGCATTTCACAATTCTAAATATTTCTGACACACGAAGTGGCAACAGCGTTTCATTTGAATTCTGCATTAAATGCGTAGCTTCATCTGTAAAACTTATCTATCTACTTTCAGCCACAGGTGAAATGCAGATAACAGCTGCAACGGAAGAGAAATGACATTTTGTGGAGTTTAAGGGCGAACAGTAGGAAAGTGAAATATACGACATAATCGTCTGCAATCATTTCTGGCTGGGATTGTCGAAATAACAAAAGAGTTAACTCGCTTTCAAATGATATAGTTGCAGTGGTTCGGAAAGGATTAGCATGTCTAGATTATTATGATGTCACGCCATGGGTTACTAACTATATCTTTCAGATTCCTTGTGATGATGAATGTTTTGGGGCAAGAATTGCCAGAGTATATTAAAAGGATGTATTTTGATATTTCAGCAAATGCATCATTTAAAATTTGAGCATTGTGTTATGGTTAGTTAGTTGTTTAATTTAGAGTCATTTAAACAATTTTTATTTGAAGTCCTTCATTAATTTAGAAGCAAAT
>JAPMOR010029829.1:0-20329 GCA_026543865.1 Argiope aurantia
TGCAGCAAAGCAGAAACAAAGATAAGTACTTTTTTCTGTAATAATTTAAAAAAAATGATTAAACTGATTAGTTATAAAGACAGATAAACAACTTACAATTGATCAGAAACTAGAGCCATTTCATGGTAGGTGCTCTTTTATTCAATATATATTGACGTAAACTTAAATATGTGATAAAGATGTTTATGCTTATTGATGCAAAGATTTTTTTTTTACACTCACAATCTGTCCTAGAGGTTCCTCTAACTTAAAAGAAGCTACAACCAACCCTTAGTCAGACGGTCCGGTCGCATAATGATTCTCATATTGCATTGCCCGTCATAACAAAAGAAGTTAATAAGAAGCATATTGATTAAAAAGATTCGGCTAAAGATTCGAAAAAAGATTCGGCCCATCAAAGGAAAAGGATCAATGCAACTTTGATTTGTTAATGCTTTAAAAATTTCATATATAAAAATCAAATAAAACAAATAAACTATATGTGTATAAATTGTCATAATGAGAGAAATAATGAAGAATACAATTTGTTCGAATAAAAAAAATTAGTAACGTAAGTTTCCTTTATTGTCAAATTTATTTTTATTCAAAAGTCTTCATAAAATCGAATGTAAAATATTATTACATACATTATAAAGATCAAATCTATGTTAATGTATTGTTATTTCAATGTTTAGCAAACCTGTTATGTTTCATTTTTTTGCAAAATACAAAAAAATATATGACTTTAGAACTTAAAAATTAATTAGTGCAAAATGCGCACCAATTGTATAACAACGTAAGTTTCCCTACCAGTGTAACAGATGATTAAATATATTATATTATATATTATATTATATATATATATATATATATATATATATATACGTTGCATGCTAACTACCTCAATAGATGGCGCTGAGACCCTAAAATTATTTATTACCTTGAATCGCGTAAGCAGAAACAGAATAAGAGGCGAAGAACAAGAAAGAACACTTTTTGTAAAAAAAAAAAAATAAATAAATGCTGCTGATACGTTTCCTTTTTGTTTTAATAATTGGTTATGAGAGTTATTGTATAGTTTATTTTATGTTATTGTATTTTTTGCTTAACTGGTGGCAGTATTCTTTTATAATTTATTGTTCTGTTTTGTTTCATTTCTGTAAAAAATTGTGCATCTCTTAAGCCTTAATTTCAGTGGATCTTCGGGTCACTACTGTTGGACTAAAATCAAATTCCTCAGAGAAAAAAAAATACCTTATTTTGAATCCCTGCCTGAGGGTGACCCTTGAGAATATTTGGTTTATTTTAATTCTTTTTCCCGCTTTTAGTGATGTTTGCATCAAGGTTTGTGACAAGTATTATGAGAGAGATATCTCAAATCCTGTTTCTGGAATATCAAAAATCAATATGTCAATAAAATCAGCGGAATATATAAGAAATTTAAGTGAGTTGGAATAATAGTTGACGAGTGGAAGGAGCATGATTTTATGCTGAAAATGGTATTTTTAGCACAATCTCCGATGGACATAAATTAGTCGAAAGTGTAAATTCTAGGGATGCATTTTTCGGTAGAACAAATACGGTAAAATACAGAAAAAAACTAAGAGGACATTGATTTTATAAGCTACTTCTCTATAGATTATGAGACAAAATTCTGATGGAATAAACAAGTATCATAAATATCTGTTGGTCATCCAGAGATCATTGAAGAATTTTCGCATATCAAATAACATTTTCGGATTGTTAAATGTAAGATTAAATGTATCCCAGTGGTGCGCAAATTAGGGGTCGCGACCCCTGTGGGGGCCGCCAGAAGTTTGTGGGTCGCCAAATTTTTATTAAATGCATTATGTTTGCATGCCATACAGTGTACATATAAAGAGTGAAGCGCCGTCACTCACTTTTTAATTGGAATTTCATGCTGTCCAATCTTTCTTTGACCGTAATGCGTAATGTATATAAAGTGTGAAGACGCAAGTTTTTCACTCCGGTAGATAGCGCCCTCTTATCGGTAATTCGCCAGTTTTACTGAAAAGCGCCTATTTGACTAGACGTTAACCGCGACTTTCTCCTGCTAGCTACCGACATGAGCGGTAGTGATTCGGAGGAAGAAAGCGCGAAGTGCATACGTGCCGATGACATGGAAACGGATGCTGAGCTCCCTCAGCATCCATGCCATTGCGACGAACGGCTCTTTTTAGAGCGTAAAATAGAATTCTTGAAAGTTAAAATTGAAGGCTTATTAAATGCCACCCAATTTTATTTGGAAAATGGATTAGATACCGAAAGCGATGGTTATCATATCATGAGGCAAAACCATCACGAGGCCCTAGCACAGAAAGGAGCACTAGAGAGTGAGTTAGACCTTCTCCCTGATTGTTGTGGTACTGATAGAGCTAAAATAGCTAAACAGGATAAATTCAGCATGTCCCCAACAGGATAAATTCAGCATGTTGTGTTAGACTACGAAGTCGGTTACGAAATGCCTCCTGCACAGCCAAAACAAAGAGTGCCGCCCTGCTTTGTTACAACCCGAGCAGACTTTAGAACAATGCTCAACATTTTAAAATTACAGGCTCCTTCCCTACGCTCAGTTATGAGCAATAAATTCTTAAAAATAACAGTAGAGACCGAGGAAGAGCACCGAAGCCTTTCCCATCTCCTCGAAGCGCAGGGTGCTGAGTTTAAAAACTTTGTTAAAAACTGATAGGCCCATAAAGGTCGTACTTCGAGGACTTCCCTCCTGCACTCCTATTGAGGAAATCAAAGAGGAATTACAAAAGGAAGGCTATACAGTTGTCAGTATCACTCAACTGTCAAAATTTCAAACTAAGTCACCGATGCCGTTATTCTATGCACAAATTGCAAACGGCCCTCTGTCAGAAACGGTGTACACTCTCACTGAAATGTTCGGAACAAAAATTACAGTGGAGCGTTACAGAGGAAGGAAGGGGCCTTCTCAATGCTGGCGGTGTCAGGGCTTCTTCCACAGCTCTGAAGCATGTAAATTACCAGTAAAATGCGTCAAATGTGCAGGACCTCATAAAGCTAAAGAATGTACACTAGCTTATGAGGATAAATTAACATGTGCCAACTGTGCAGGAGATCATGCGGCGAACTGGCGCCAATGCCCTCGATTCCCTAAACCAAGTGGTAGAAACAACACCACTACTAATTTCCAAAAATCCCACCCCTCCAAAAAATCCATATGGGATTTACCCAGGACGCAACGACCTCTTAAAAATTTCAGAAAAGTGGAAGAGAATGTGTCGTTTTCCAAAATTCTGACTAATTCAGAGTCAGAATTCCCTTCATTAGAGACCCCAGTGGAGAGCGAAAAAATCTTATCAACTGCTAAAACCCCTATTCAAAATCAGTCGGTCCCAGCGGATGCAATTAACACCAAAATTTTCACCGACATCTTTTCAGGATTAGCATTACTAATGAGAGAAGATTGGTGTGATGCACCTCTTCTACTCCAAGCTTATAAAAAAGCTTTACAAGCAATTCGTGCTGCATCCCACGGTGCTGATATGGCGTATTTTTTATTCAGCGAATACGTCGGTCTTAGTTGCGGCCCCCAACATTAATGTTCAATCGTAACAATATAATAAACTTGCATAATCTTAAAGTGTGCACCTGGAACGCAAATAGACTGCGGCCCAGGATCGCTGAGGTGAGAGACTTTGTATCAGAGCAAAATCTTGATGTGTTATTGGTACAAGAGACCCTACTCCCCCCGGAGTGCACACCCCTAATCGCTAATTACCGGATTTACAAAAATAGTAGATCCGGAGATAGTTTTAATCGTCAGCGCATTTACGGAGGTACTTGCATTTATGTGAAATCAATAATTGAACATCACGTCATCCCCACTCCCGTTTTAGAGAGGATAGACGCGACAATTATTGAGGTTAAATTAGGAAATCTCCTCCCTCTCAAAATTGTGTTAGCATATGTAAGATCTGGGAGTTTGTGCAATTTTCCTCTGGAGGATATGAAAAAACTTTTAAATTTAGGCCCGAACGTCATCATTGCGGGCGATATGAACGCAGGGCATATCGCATGGAATAATTACAAAACCACGAGATATGGATCACAATTGTTTAATTATCTTGCAACGCAGGACGGAATCAATGTTTTGGCGCCCCACTCTCCAACCCACATTAATCAAGTTAGTACTAATGATTCCGTCTTAGATTTCGCAATATTAAAGCGAATTCCTTTCCACTCTCAAATTAGAGTGCTAAATTATTTAGATTCAGATCACCTTCCGGTAGTTTTGACTTTTAATACCGGAACCTTTCCTCTAAATTCACCAGCACAATTCTCCACCAACTGGGAGAACTTTCGGCATATTTTAAATTCAAAACCCCTTCCCCCCTTCAAAATTAATAGCAATGATGACGCTGAATTTGCAGTTGGAAGTCTAGGAAAAATTCTAACGGAGGCGCTCGCAGAAGCCTCAAAAACAAAATTTAATAAACCTCCAGAGAAACTTCCTTTAGAAATCCAAACCAAAATTAAACTGCGAAATTTCCTGCGAAGAATTTGGCAGCGCTCTCGCGATCCTCAAGTGAGAGCGGAACTTCGCAGAACCCAGGATGAGATAAAAGGGTTAAAACTAGGTCACTTCGAGCGCCGGCGAGAAGAGCAATTAGAGAACCTAGACACACGTGGCCTTTGGCGCCGCTCGTCTTTTCTTAGAAAACCATTCTCCCCGATCCCCCCTCTAAGAGGTGAAACGGGGGAACTCGCCCTTGCTCCCATTGAAAAGGCGGAAGTCTTGGCTGATAGCCTACAGAACCAGTTCGCCCCGCACTCAGACACGTGGCTGGCGAACCCCCCACTGACGAAATTCGTCACAGATCAGCTGGAGAGTTTCCTGACACGTGCACATGTAAACAACCTTGAACCCGTTCGGCCCAGTGAGATAATGGACTTCATGAAGAACATTAAGCCGAACAAATCGCCACGTCTAGATTTAATCACTAATCGCATGATTAAAAACCTCCCCCCTAGATTTATTTTATATTTAACTTTCATAATAAACAAATTAATGGAACTGTGTTATCTCCCCGATTGCTGGAAAACAGCTGTGGTTGTCCCTATTCCAAAACCAAACTCCGATTTGACTTTACCTCAAAATTTCCGTCCCATCTCGCTACTTAGTAGCCTGAGCAAAGTGTACGAATCTGTGCTTCTAAAACGCCTGAATCAATTTCTCAGCGACAATAATATTTTAATTTCCGAACAATTCAGATTTCGTAAAAACCTGTCGACAAATCACCAGCTAATTCGTGTTACAGAATTCATTCACAGTGCCTTTGTGAAGTCTCAAACCACAGGTGCACTTTTTCTGGACGTAGCCAAAGCCTTTGATAAAATTTGGCACGAAGGGCTTTTATTCAAGTGCATGCGACTTGGATTTTCGGCGCAATTTGTCAAAATTTTACGCTCGTACCTACTTTCTCGTAATTTTCGGGTACGAGTAAACGATGTAATTTCATCCCCCAGACCAATCCTGAGCGGTTGTGCGCAAGGAAGTTTACTCTCTCCAACTCTTTTTAACATTTACGTTAATGATCTACCCAGAGCTAGTAATTGTCACTTAGCAATTTTTGCAGACGATACCGCCATACTAACACAGCATAGGGATCCAAACACAGTCATAGCAAACATACAACAGTACATGACCGTTTTACAGTGCTGGCTCATCGGCTGGAAAATAAAAGATAACTCAAATATAAATGCGCTTGCCTCCTATTTTCTAAAAAATTGGTAATGCCTGTTTTAACCTCAATCCAAATTTTCGGCCAACCCGTCCCCTTCGTAAATGAATATAAATACCTAGGGTTAGTTTTAGACGCAAAATTAAGCTTTAACCCTCTGAATTCCTTTGCTCTTTGAAGTGCAGTTGTTTTAAAATCCAAAACGGCCGAAAGTGTAAAAGATAAAAGATAAGCATTTCCCTCCCCCTTCATGCGGTCAAGAGTTCATTTGCAGTGTGGGGAGAGTACTCGTGTCGCCCTATTCCTATAGTCAGATTACTGCTGAAGAATAAGGGGTTGTATACAAATATAATAACACTCTATAATTTCACCTAAAGATTTTCAAAACGTTCCGTGTTTTTTTTAACGCTGTTTTTGATTACAATTTAATAATTACGGAATTAATTAATTAATAATTAAGGAAAGACTCATTTGATGTTGAAATATAACATTGAAATTGTATATTTGCATATTCATTAAAATCATTGCTGCATCAGAAAATTTAATCATTCAGGAGTTCTTTTTTTTTCTTTTCTTTTCCCTCGTCTTTTTTTTTTCTCTTCATTTTAAGAGTTGATATAAATAACTTAATCTAAGTACTTAAAAAGTCTTATAAATTTTAATTATGTATTAATTAAATCCCAAAGCAATTGCTTGCATTTATTTATTACAATATAAAGAGAATAATGTTCTAATGTTGAAAACTTATTAAGATATATGTAGATTCATATCTAAGAAATAACTTCATTAACAATGAAAATTTTCAAAATTTATTAATTAAAATGTCAGAATAGTAACACAGGGCAAGTATTATTTTATGGAAAAAATATTATTTTTCTGGTTTATATATAACAATTAAAATTTTGCAGGTATATGCCAAAATTATTCAAATCAAAACCTCTTCATTCCCTTCCAAATGAGTCTACATACCCACAATAGCTGTTAAATACTAAAATATGTATACTACGAAAAATGTCCGATTTTATAAATACAGCAATCAAACTCTGAATTTCTAACTAAAGAGAACGTTTGCTAGCATTTTTTTTAAATTATGTTCTTTGATTTAAGCAATGCACAAAATATATAATATCAGCCAATTTTCAAACGATTTGCAGAATTCTTTAAGGAAGGATTTTAATTTGTTATTTTATAATTAAAACTGTTTCAAGAACTAGTATGGGGGCGATTGAAAAATAATTAATACTATTTTAAACACAGTTTTCTGAAACAATAAACATTTTAATTCATTTATTTTTTTTTAAATTTTTATTTTTTACTTACTTTGCGATATTTGTAAATTATGGATTGAGCCTGAAAGTTGGTCAAATTTCGAAATGGAAATAATTTTATTTACTATGAAATTTGATATCCATTCAATAATCTGTCCCGAGTTATCTATTTTCGGAAACTTCAATATCGTCTTCGTTAACAGAATCATTTTCTAACAAAGTAGAAAAATTTTCTTTTTGAAAAGAGTTTGAAGTGTTAAATCCAGCATTTTCCTCATCACTTATATCAAATCAGATTCATCTGAATCTTCAAAGAGTATTTTATTAATTTCTTTTTGAGTTAAAACTTTCCGATAACCCGGCATTTTAGCAAGATTTTAGTAGCTAGCGAGCAGAAAACGTACTGTAAATTAAGCATCTGCCCTCAAACACAGAGATAGCGGGAACGGAAGCAACCTCTGTTACAAAGACAAAATTGTCCCCCACCGTTTTACGACCCTACTGAGAAAAGGGGAAGAAAATAAACAGATAACATTTCGGCCGCTCGGCCGTTCTGTGGATGTCTGAATGTACAGCCGTCTCGGCCGCATTGGGAGTCAGAAGGTTAATAGTCATATTAAAGCAGCCCTCACCAAAGCTACGAGTGTTAAACTCAACAGCTTAATTTCTCCTAGGAGCAAGCTATCGATTAGGCTCAAGCTTCTGCTTCACAAAGCTATTTTAAGACCAATTTTAATGTATGGCTCCCAAATTTGGGGGGCCACTTCCGCAACTAACGTTCAGAGGTTGCAAGTTTTTCAAAATACTCACCTGATGAAGATTGTAGACGCCCACTGGTATATCAGGAGGAACATTTTACATGACAATCCCAAAATTGAACCTGTTTCGGAATTTATTAGAAGAACATCAATCAAATTCTTCGAAAAACTGCCCCAGATTCGTAACGAGTTACTTAATTTACCTGCATATGATCCAGCAGTATCCAGCTCTAGGAAAAGACCTAGAGCTGCAATAGACAATGTCTATATTAATTTCCCAGCCGTATAAAAGCTGAGGACCTCTTAACTCAGTTGCCAATCTGGAGGCTTAAAATTCTCAAAATTATTACTGTTTAGGCCCAAGATAGCTACGATGTGCTACACGCGTATTTAATTTTCTGAAATTTTTATAATCAGTCCAATTAAAAGTCAGTCCCCATAGTAAAAGGCACGTGCAACGTAAATCCACTAAAATTTCTTATTACCCCATAAATAATATATTTTATTATTTTAATTTCATTAATTATTCCAAAAACTTTATAAATACAAAATTAAATACCAAATTTCATGACGTTAGAGCTTTATTACGCTCGTCCAAACTAGTTCAATTAAATTTAACTTTTCCCTAAACTAACAAATTAAAGTAAATATTCCAAATTATGATGTGGAGGTGCTCGTGACCACTTTGTCACATCGCGGAACTCCGAAACATCACGACGTTGCCGTTGCCGTGAAGGCGATGGATTCTCGATTCGGACTCCAAATGGAGAGCACGTGTTTGGAGAGAGTTCCGTCTCCGACGGAGCAGGAACTGCTTTTGCCGGTAAGTTTACCTCAAAAGACGATGAAATCCAGAGCACAGACCCCCCGGACTGGTCCTTTTCAGGACCATTGCGGATAGGGGGATCAGGGCTATTCCTGCGAAGAAATTATGGATGTACAACAAGATCAGAGGAAACAGAAACAAGGATTACCAATTAGACCGACATCGCCGTCATCGATCATCATCACAGATGAATATATAGCTGAACATTCTCTGGAGATAACTCAAGCCATCTCAATGAAGGAAACCCTAGGAAACTGGGCACAGGCACTAACAGCTGCCAAGGATGACAGAACCTTCACCCAAGTCAAGAAGGAGATAGCGCAGGTAAGCGGCTATCTAAACAATCTTTTGTTAAAATTAGGGATGCACCTGTTTAAATTGCCAGAAAATGTAAAAAAACTAAATGTAAACTGTGAAAGGGTTAAAAGTAAAAACACCAATAGCACAACCTCAAATTTAGATAAAAATGTAAAATCTAATGCTAAGACCACCCCAAGGAGGAAAATAGATGTGAGCGGGATTAATAAAAAGAACCCAACTACTCCGAAAGGCAGACCAACCAAAGAAAGTGAAAAAAAAGAGTAGCTGATGAGGATGGGTTTATAGCCCCGGCTGCCCACCTCATCAGAAACGTTAAAAATCTAAAATTAAACAATGACAAAAGTAATGATGAAATTAAAACTCAAAAACTACCAGAAGGAATAGAAGAGGTTGTGCTAGACGACGAGGTCGGTGCTGAAATGCCACCTGTACAACCAAAACAAAGAAGAGTGCCGCCCTTCTTTGTTACCCCCCGAGCAGACTTTAGAACAATGCTTAACATTTTAAAATTACAGGCTCCTTCCCTACGCTCAGTTATGAGCAACAAATTCTTAAAAATTACCGTCGAAACTGAGGAAGAGCACCGAAGCCTTTCCCATCTCCTCGAAGCTCAGGGTGCTGAATTTAAAACCTTTACGCTAAAGACAGATAGGCCCACAAAGGTCGTACTTCGAGGACTTCTCTCCTGAACTCATATTGAGGAAATTAAAGAGGAAATGCAAAAGGAAGGGTTCACAGTTGTTAGTATCACTCAACTGTCAAAATTCCAGACCAAGTCACCGATGCTGTTATTTTATGCACAGATTGTAAACGGCCCTCTGTCAGAAACGGTCTACACTCTCACTGAAATGTTTGGCACGAAAATTTCAGTGGAGCGTTACAGAGGAAGGAAGGGGCCTTCTCAATGCTGGCGGTGTCAGGGCTTCTCCCACAGCTCTGAGGCGTGTAAATTGCCAATCAAATGTGTTAAATGTGCAGGACCTCACAGAGCTCAAGAATGCGCGTTAGCTTATGAGGATAAACTAACATGTGCAATTGTGCAGGTGATCATGCGGCGAACTGGCGCCAATGCCCCCGTTTCCCGAAGCCAAGTGGTAGAAATAACACCACTACTAACTTCCAAAGATCCCACCCCTCCAAAATATCCATATGGGATTTACCCAGGACGCACGGACCACCAAAAAATTTCAGAAAAGTGGAAGAAAATGTGTCATATTCAAAAATTCTGACTAATTCAGAGTCAGAATTTCCATCATTAGAGACCCCAGTGGAGAGCGAAATAATCTCACCAGCTGCTAAAACCCCTATTCCAAATCAGTCGGTCCCAGCGGATGCAACTAATACCAAAATTTTCACCGACATATTTTCAGGTCAAGCTTTACTCATGAGAGAAGATTGGTGTGATGCACCTCTTCTACTCCAAGCTTATAAAAAAGCTATACCAGCAATTCGTGCTGCATCCCACGGTGCTGATATGGCGTATTTTTTATTCAACGAATACGTCAGTCTTAGTTACGGCCCCCAACGTTAATGTTCAACCGTAACAACACAATAAACTTGCATAATCTTCAAGTTTGCACCTGGAACGCAAATAGTCTGCGGCCCAGGATCGCTGAGGTGAGTTGTTGTTGTTGTTGTTGTGTATGGTTTATTGGCGCAAGAGCCATATTTGGCTATACTGCGCCAAGCATATGGTAAAATAAGATCAGACATTTAAAACAACAAATCTTAAAAACAAGTGAAAGCCATGAAAACCACATAAAATGCGTCGATACAAATATTAAAAAACTATCTTAATGTAGGACAATGATTAACGTAAATGTAAAATTAATCATATATAAAAATATTCAACATAAAAGGAAGAAAAAATAGATGAAATAGATGTTATATATAGTTGATAAAACCAATAGCTCTTAAAAATTTAAAAATATTTGGGTGGTATTTTTCACCCACTAGGTCTTGTAAGTTAAGAGAAGACGAGTTGAAAAAAGTACGACGATGAGTATTAAAATCAGGACATTCAATTAAAATATGTTTCACACTAAAAGCAATATGACAGGTGGGGCAAACTGGCACCCTTTCACCCAAGATGAGATGACGATGAGTAAAACGGGTGTGTCCTATACGGAGGCGACCTCCTCTCGTATAGGGTGAACAGGCCATAAACCAACTGTAGGCTTGACGGAATGAAGTTTATTTTCGATCTTTAAATCCCATGTTAATTGCCATGTTGAATAAATATGTTTAATGAAAAATCTCTTAATGTCGCAATATGGAAGTTTATGGGACAAAAAGAAGTCTGCAGATTTTGCCGCTGAATCGGCTTCTTCATTCCCAGAAATGCCTACGTGACTCGGGATCCAACTAAAAAGGATATGAAAACCTTCATTTTGTAGGAGACGCCAAGTAAATAGGATTCTAATCGCAAGCGGATGCATCCGATTGCTGTAGTGCGAAAGTGTCTCCAGAGCACTCATACTATCTGTATAAATAATAAAGTGACGTTCAGGGAAAGACGAAATTTTCTGAAGGGCACAGAAAATTGCCATCAACTCAGCAGTGAATACTGAACAGCAACTATGTAAGCGATAGCTCAGTGTATCAGACGGAAGAATTATGCCACAACCGACATGTCCATCTGATTTTGAGCCATCCGTAAAAATTGGTACAAAACAAGAATATTGATAGCGATGATGCAAAAACAGGTGCTTATAAATAGCTGGATCATTTGAAGATTTATCAAATCCCGCAAAGGGATTCATGTAAGAAAATTTTGGGATGTCCCAAGGAGGAAAACATAACAAATCTATAGTCTTAATGATAACATTTGAAAGGCCTGAGTCATGCAAAAGTACTTTCATTCTCTCACTAAATGGAAGAATGTGAGAGGAACGAGCATCGTATAGTCTGCGAAGATTCACTGGTAACTTTATATTAGAGATGGGATGATTAGGAAAAGAGTTTGCGCGGAAATAATAACAGGCAGCCATTTTTTGCGTCTTAAATCAAGAGGTAGCTGGTTGCAAATAGAGTAGAGGCTGTCTACGGGAGAGGTACGAAACGCTCCGGAGCAAATCCTTAACGAAGAATGGTGAATGGTGTCCAACCGTCGCAGGAAAGAAGCACGAGCGGAACCATACACTATGCACCTATAATCCATGCGAGAGAGGATGACTGCTTCGTAAATATGGAGCAGAGATGTCCGATCGGCACCCCAAGATGTTTTAGAGAGTACCTTTAAAATGTTTAGTGCTTTCTCACATTTCTTCCGCAGATTTAAAATATGAGGAAGAAAGGAGAGTTTTCTATCGAAAATTACTCCCAGAAATCGTATCTCATCTACAACAACAATAGGCGCATTTCGTATTTTAATAACAGGATCTGCATGAATATTTCGTTTCCTGCAGAAATGAATGCATCGGCTCTTCTCTGGAGAGATAGTATGCCCGTTTTTATCGCACCAAGCTACTACTTTATTAACGGCATTTTGCAATTGCCGCTCTATTAAATTCATACTGCTGCCCTGGCATGAAATCTGTAGGTCATCAACATAAAGTGATGCCTGAACAGATGAAGGTAAAACAGATAAAACTTGACTAATGTGAATAATAAAAAGTGTAACACTGAGGACACTTCCTTGCGGAACTCCCTCAGCTTGAATAAAAGAGTCAGAATAAAAGTTACCTACACGAACTTTAAAAGTCCGATGTGATAAAAAATTCTGTAAAAATATGGGGAGGTTTCCCCTAAAACCAAAATTATAAAGTCTAGAAAGTACTCCATAGCGCCATGTCCGGTCATACGCCTTCTCAATGTCAAAAAATATGGAGACAAGGTGGTTCCTTCTAACAAATGTGTTGCGAATTTCGGTTTCCAGTAATACGAGGTTATCATAAGTAGAACTACCTCTTCGGAAACCACTCTGCAACGGGGAAATACATCCTTGATTCTCCAATTCGTGAATAAGACGTGCATTGACCATTCTTTCAAAGGTTTTGCAGAGGCAATTCGTCAAAGCAATTGGTCGGTAGTTCAGAGGGTTAGATGCTTCCTTGCCAGGTTTTAATATTGGGATCACAATAGCCTCTCGCCATTGCGACGGGTACTTCTGTTCAATCCATATTCTGTTAAATAATAATAACAGATTCGAAAGGGAAGTTGCGTCTAAATAGCGGAGCATATTATACGTCATCCCATCTGGTCCAGGGCTTGTATCATGGGCTTTAGATAAAGCCGTTTCCAGTTCCGACAACTTGAATGCACAGTTATATGGACTGGTATTTTGGGCTTTAAAGCGCAAAGGCAACCGTTCCGCGCGATTCTTAGCTGCCAGAAATTCAGGTCTGAAAGAATCTAAAGCGGATACTTGTGCGAATGCTTGACCGAGAATATTGGCAATATCTAAAGGGGTGGAATGCACCATATTTCCTGCATTTAAAACAGGAATGTGGGTTTCACTGTATATCCCATTAGCAGCCTTTCCTTTCTTCCACAAATGTTTACTTGAAGTGGTGGATGTGATGGATGACACGAATTTAATCCAGGATTCCCTCTGACTACGTCGGCGTATGCGACGAGCAAGGGCTCTGGCACGCTTAAAAGCAACCAGATTTTCTATTGTCGGGTACCTTCTAAAAATATTCCAAAGCCGTTTTTGGTTCTTATGACTGTCACGACAAGCTTCGTTCCACCACGGTCTACGAAGTTTTCTTAGACGTGGGGAAGTCTTCGGGATGGTGGCATTTGCGGCACTTATTATGTTATCAACGACATGTTGCACTGCTTCCGTGATGTCGCACGTATTGACCATAGTCTCTGTGACATTTGCCAATCGCATGAAAGCACCCCAGTCTGCCCGCTGGAATAGGAAACGCGGAGGACAATGAGTCACACCACCGCTATCAGCATGGGAGACAATAATAGGGAAATGATCACTATTATAAAGATCTCTGCTCACTGCAAAGGTCAGCAATGGCAGAAGTTCAGGGGAACATATGGCCAGATCAATTGTATGGAAGCTACGTGTGGGTTCGTGAAAGTATGTTTTCTCTTCGTTGTTCAGCAAACTGAGACAGTTGTTGGAAATAAATTGCTCAATCTGTCTCCCACGAGAGTTTGTACTATTCGAACCCCACAAAATATTATGACCGTTGAAATCACCAAGTATAATAAAAGGTGAAGGAAGCTGGTCCACTAGATTATCAAGGTCTTGCTGGCAGATGACATCATGAGGCGGTAAGTAAATGCAGCAGACTGTGACTAATGTTCGTACGTGAACTTGCACAGCCACAGCCTGTAGAGAAGTATGTAAATTTAGTTGTGAGCTCGGATAAAGATTTGACGTGAAGATACAGACACCTCCAGAAATGTGAGATCCTGTGTCTGCATCTTTCCGAATACAGGTATAACCGCGCAATTTTATAGGAATGTTTGGTGTCAAAAAGGTTTCTTGAACACCAATGCAAACAGGATGAAAGTTGTTAATAATGGTCTTGATGTCATGAAGTTTGGACCGAATGCCGCGACAATTCCAAGAGAGGAAGGTACCCATTAAGAGAGTCTTTTTGCAAGGGAAGGTGTGAGAACAGTGTTCGGAGGTTGCGTGACATCGCACCTCATTTCAAATTCATCCTCCTCCTCAGATGGATGGAGTGAAATGATTTCGGGACTTTTTGATGTGCCACCAAAAATGGACGTTAAGTCCTTATGAGCTACACCTTTATCCGCAAGTCCCAGAGCAACAGAACTGCTTAAAGTTGTTTTTTTAAGTTTACTGGCAAGATCTTTAGTAGCCAGTCCACGTTTGGAGAGCTTTAACTTGAGGGATTTATTTGATTTCTGCTTTGGTTTAAATGTGACATTTGGTTTACTATTATCAGGAGTACTATTTAGGGAAGTTTCAGTGTCAGAATCAGACAATTTTACCTGTGGTTTTGTTTTGATGCCTTTTTTTGTACAGTTTGTGCAAGAGCAGTTTTCACAGTAGGAGTTTTGTACAGCGGATGCATAACTTAGACCAGGTTTGGGTGTTAATGCGACAATTTTCCGTCTCGCTTCGGGATAAGATATATTTTCTTTTATTTTGATTGTTGTAATTTGTTTTTCCAGTTGCCAGCGTTGACAGGTTCGAGAATAAGAGGCATGATTTTCACCACAGTTAACGCATTTTTCTTCTGCGTTGCATTGTTGGCTTTCATGGCCTTTTCCTGCACA
This sequence comes from Argiope aurantia, assembly GCA_026543865.1. Classification (NCBI taxonomy): domain Eukaryota; kingdom Metazoa; phylum Arthropoda; class Arachnida; order Araneae; family Araneidae; genus Argiope; species Argiope aurantia. Next base: position 15,098 of record JAPMOR010029829.1, read on the forward strand.
GCGGGCGCAAGTTAGGGTCCCGCGGCAATTAACTTTGGAATGCCCGAAACGCTGGCATTGAAAGCATCTCAACGGATTTGGTATGTACTGCCTAACAGGTAATTTTATATATCCTGCGAATATGAATTCTGGTAATTTAGTACTATGGAAGGTTAGAATGTAATGTTTTGTTGGTTGAATTTGACCATCCCGTCTAATATTGATTTGACGTACCTGCGTGACTCCTTGAGGTTTGAGCTCTTTTGTTATTTCCTCAAGAGGGACATTGAACAGTTCCCCGCACGTAATAACTCCCTTAGTATAGTTTAAGGAATTATGAGGTGCGACTGTCACAGGAAATGTAGCCAAAGCTTTTATTTTAATAATTTGTTGAGCCTGCTTTTTAGAATTCACTTCCACTAACAAATCACCTGAAAGCATTTTTCGAATGGAAGACACGTCTCCGACTGTTGCTGCAATAGCTTTTTTTACAAGAAAAGGAGATATATTATTAAAAGTTTCATTATTTTCGGACACACGTTTCATTATAAAAAAGGAGTCGAAATGATGAAAGTTGGTGGTTTGAAAGGTAACAAAATTTTGATTCTTAGGACGCCCACTGAAGGGAGATTTTTTGGAAGAGCCCATGTGATATTGAGAGAAATTCAGGCCCGACGGCACCGCCCACCACGGAGCCCAACAAGGGAAGGCAGCCACCGGCTCTGGTCATTTCCAGCCTCGGCACTTACCCTAGTGCTAGCCGGAACCTATACGCTGGGAGTTACCCCCGGGGACAGTGACCACCCTTAACGCCAAGCCCAAGGAGTAACCCCTTCGCTTGATCCCTAGCAGACTAGCCACTCAGGTGACAAGGTACCAGCCGATTGATACACCGGGGACCACAGTGCACCACCCGTCTAATGGGTCGCCACGCACGGCAAACACGTGGGGGTATTTGCTGACCATGAGAAGCAGGAAGCAAACAGAGCGGCGACAGCTTCTCATGGAGAGCTCCCTCGCCTACCCTCGAGGGAAAGAAGAAAAAAGGTAGACAGCAGAAGGCGTAGTGGAGAGTAAACATAAAGGGAGTAAAGATCCCTGGGTACCTCGGGATTGGGAGACCCGTACTCACTTATAGTAGGTGAGCCCCTGAGGGGTCGCTGAGGTGAGAGACTTTGTATCAGAGCAAAATCTTGATGTGTTATTGGTACAAGAGACCCTACTCCCCCCCGGAGTGCACACCCCTAATCGGTAAATACCGGATTTACAAAAATAGTAGATCCGGAGATAGTTTTAATCGTCAGCGCATTTACGGAGGTACTTGTATTTATGTGAAATCAATAATTGAACATCACGTCATCCCCACTCCCGTTTTAGAGAGGATAGACGCAACAATTATTGAGGTTAAATTAGGAAATCTGCCCCCTCTCAAAATTGTGTCAGCATATATGCTATCTGAGAGTTCGTACACATTCCCTTTAGATGATTTGAAAAAACTTTTAAATTTAAGCCCAAACGCCATCATTGCGGGCGATATGAATTTTCTGTTTCAGTTGAAATATTTCTTTTTGTATTTTGATTGAATTAAAGCTTATAAGTTGTTTATTTAGCTTATAAGTTGTTGTATACTAGATGAATAAGTTAACAATTGTATATAAGTACTTTTTATTAGAAATCAATAATATATTTGGAATGAAAAATTTTCTATATCAATCATGGGTGTTTACATTCTTTTGACGCTCAGTGTATGTAAATAAAATCCTATTGCAAAAGAAATGTCACTCCCAACTTAACATTTCCAAATGCTAAACTTGGGTGAAAGGGAATAAATTTCTTAAGGATTTATTTAATAAGTGGATCCTATCTAATGATTTAAAATCCAACTTTTTTTATTGCTATTGACTTATCAACATTTATAATTGATTTATTTTATTGAAAAGGGCTCTTAATTTGATAAATTGAATGCTACATATAAGAAGTACACTATTTACCACTAAGCATTTGGACATCAATGCAAATGAAGATATCTGCAGTTCTGATCTGCGTCAAGCCTTCCGTACTTAAATATCGTGTAGGAAATAGCATAGGCATTAGTCGCATGCAAAATGCCACGAAATTCAGAGCTGTCTGACTTCGAGAAAAGCGTAATTGTCGGATATCATAGAAAAGGCCGATCCTTAAGAGACATATTTAATGAGTTAAACATTCCAAAATCGACAGTGGCTTTTGTGATCCAGAAGTGGAAGGTGAGTGACGATTGTCAGAATGTTCTTCAACCAAGCAAACCCACGAAACTAAGAGATGGAGATCGACGAGTGCCGATACAGAAATTCGGAAAAACAGCTCCAAATCGATGCTCACATACTCCAGGAGTTCGAACAAGCATCTGGGACTGTTATTTCGATAAATACTATCAATTAGAAAGCCTATTTGCTTCATTTCCATGGTTGCGCTGCCTCGCATACGCCTTTGATTACAAAATTCAACCGCGCTGTTCGATTAAGGTGGTGCAAGGCACGTCGTAATTGGACCTTAGATGAGTGGAAACACGTTCTCTGGAGTGATGAATCAAGATTCAAACTCTACCAGTCGGACGGCAGAGTTTGGGTATGGCGTATGAATGGAGAACGCCTTTTCGCAGAATCCATAGTGCCTACAGTAAAGTTTGGAGGAGATGGAATTAAGGTTTCTGGATGTTTTAAGTGTTATGGACTGGGATACTTCTTACCATTTCACGGTAGGCTCAGCGCAGACTCCTACACCACTTTTCTAAACAACAATTTTCCTTCCTACGCTGTGGCAATTTTAAGGGTTGGATCTTTGTTATTTCCAAGATGGCAACGCCACTTGCAAGCTCTCGTTGCAAAAGATATGGATGAAGAGTTGCACAACGTATTACAAGACGCTGTTAGTTCAATTAACCACAGCGTAGACATTTTTTAAATGCAACAGCCACAATAGCCGTCTCTTTTCAATGCAATGAGATGGGTTCAACATATGAGAGATTACTGTTACACACCGAAGTCAGATGGCTTTCACGTGGGAAAATACTACGACGAATATTTGATTGGAGAAATGAAGTGTACATGTTTTTAATCGAAAAGAAACATAGATTGGCAAATTATTATATCAATGAAGTTTGGCTAGGGAAGCTGAGATATTTAGTTGACATTTTCGAAAAACTTAATGACTTAAATTTGAACTTGCAGGTTGAGAATTCAACTATCATAACTGCAGCCAGTAAAATTCAAGCTTTTAAGAATAAACTTAGTCTCTGGCAAACTGAACTGAATAAAAACAACCTCGACATGTTTCCTTGTTTTAACGATTTTATCAATGAAAATAATATAGATATATATATACATTTAAAAACATCATTTCCAATCACATTGAAAAGTTAAAGAAAAAATTTCGAGAAGATTCGAGGATTTTCCTGAAAACTATCTTGGTTGGATTCGTGATCCATTTTCCTTTGACATATGCAGTTCAACTCTTCAAATAAGTGAGAAAGAGCAATTGATAGATCTAATTAGTGATCATACTCTTCGAAATCAATTTAAGACTCAGCCTTGCCAAAAAGTTTGGCTATCAGTGGAAAAACAACATTCCGTTTTATGCAAGAATGCCATCAGAGTGTTAATACAATTTGCATCAACGTATTTATGCAAAACTGAATTTAGCAAACTAGTTTCAATAAAAACTAAATACCGATCGCGTTTAAACATTGAAGATGATACGCGAATTGCAATTAGCAATATACATCCAAACATTGATGAGATAATTAGAAACTTGGAGCCGCATACATCTCATTAAAAAACAATTTACTAATTTTTGTGTTATACAAAAAGTATTTTCTTAAATTTTAAATAAAATTAATGAGTCAAATATGATGTTTTTATTCGATGAAACAAAAGAAATGCGCAAATATACATCTTATTTGTGCAAAATACTCTAGGGGTCGCCAAAACTTTTTTCTCAACAAAAGGTGTTGCAGTCGAAAAAAGTTTACGCACCACTGAGTTATCCAATTGCCCTTCCATATAGATCCTACCGTCAAAAGAAAGAATCAAGCAGGAAGCAGAAGGACAGGGGTAAATTAGAAGATCCCCGGCACTTCGGAATAGGTACAATCATATCCATCAACAGAAGGTGTGCCCTTGTGGAAGGCCGAAAGTTTAGAATTCAAAATGTAGCAAAATTTGTTTATCTCGCGATTTTCGCAAGCATATTTTCTCTTTCTCTATTTAAGAACGTATTCCGTTTTTCCAATCTTTAACCGGTGGAATAAATCATATCAAATATTTAGTATTGGCCAACAGGTGACAATATATTGACTTTTTTTTTTCTTTTCTGTTGAACATAGTTAGGGCAATTTTCTAATCGAAATGACTGCTAGAAAACGTTCAGCGCGTGTGGAAATATATATTCCCAATGATTCGTCAGAATCTGAAAGTGAGTTTAATTTTAATAGTGGGGATGTGATACATGGAAAAATCAAGTATCCTTACTGAAAATTTCCAGATTTTCTTCACATTTTATTTCTAAGAAAGATTTCAACAAATTCAAAACATTGAAATTTATCTTCCTTCTTTTAGCTGGATGTCTTAGTAGATTCTCCTATTCCTGGGATCTCAACCAACGATAGATTATATTACCTTATCAAGAGATTATATTACTGTGAGGGCGCTGCTGACGAGGAGAAACAAGAAACGAATTGAGGGGAAGTGAGTGGAGGAGTAAAAGCGCGGGAGAGACGGTGCACGGAAAGAAGGTTGATGTCTTGGAGCTCGATGACGTTGTAAAAAATTCGGTTATATTGTTTGTGTATGTTATGTGTTGTCCTAAGTGAATGTCAATAAAAAGTTGTCAAACAATTAAATCTGGCGTCATACTAGTTATTCAAGGTTACATTTGCTAATGGAAAGGGCAGTCTCTGCCTTACTTATTTTTCCAGATGAGAAATCGAAATTGAGAAAGCTCGGCAGCGCCGACATCTTGGTGGCAGCGAACGGGATCTGGATTAATGAAGGCGTCTATTATCTTTCCAGTTAATCCAGAAGGAAATCGAGGTAACCCACCGAATCCAGGTATGTGATGAGGGAAGTTACGGCAGTATCTAAAGGAACTCGGGTAAGCTAAATGTTTACTGATTTTGTGCGCACGTAAAGATATAGTTTTGTTCCGTCAGGAATATAATTTGTTGTATCACGTCAGTGATTTTGTTCCGTCAGGAATATAATTTGTTGTATCACG
>JAPMOR010029851.1:0-36041 GCA_026543865.1 Argiope aurantia
ATTAGATTCCAAATAGATTTAACTAAATCCCTACCTCTGAATTTTACCTGCGATAAAAAAGTAAGTGGATTTTATATAGAAAAAGTGTTATAAAGTATTTTGCATTTTTTTCAGTATTTTGGGGATATATAAAAATCATATATTTAAATATGACAGATATAGTGTTTTGCGAAAGTTTTAAGCATATTGGAGAGATAAAAGATTTCTAATACTGATCAGTTTTTCCAAATATTAAGAAAAGTGGAAATTTCTATGAATCTCAAATTTTATTTAGTGTTGAAATGTTTTTTTTGTTACTTTCTATTATTTAGATGGTTGTTTATAAGAAATGAAAAATGTTGGTTTAGGAGATAATTTAGGAGATAAAACAGTTGGTTTAGGAGATAATTGAAGAATAAAACTGTTCGATTCGATAAATTATGTCAAACTTTTACTCAGAAACATGTATGGTAATTTGAAGAAATATTTTATCTAGTATTATCATCAAATATATATACAGTGTGTCCTGTATATTAATGGTCGAATACGTAATTTTTTTAAACAGAAGAAATAGACATAAATTAACCACAAGAGTTTTTTAAGAAATGATTTATTTTTGAAATAAATGTCTTGAGAATGTTAAATGAAGTTTTTTTTTTTTTATTTCTTTGAGTAGATAAAAGCATTGTTTATAAAAATTACAAAATTTTAATTTTTAAAAAGTTTATTGATTTTCTTAGTCATGTAAGCAAAAAATAAATAAATCTTGACGCATTTCCATTTTAATTATATAAAAAAAGAAACACTGTCTCCTATCCCAAAACTGACTAAAGTATCCAACTCAGAATTTTATTATTTTGGATCACTTCTCCGATCACCTGGAAGATAGATAAGCCCATCAATGTACGATCCTTTTTTCAACAAAAAAGAAAAAAAATACAAAATTTTTATAAATTTAAAAACAAAAAATTATTATCTGGAAAAAAAAGAAATGAATTCAGACCTTCTTTCTATTTCTGCGAAATGGAATTTCATTTACTCAATTTCAAAGTTAAAGTACTATTTCTAAACAATAATTCTCAAAATTCAAAATAGTTCTAAACTTATTTTTAGAATTAAAACCTTTGCAGTCTCATAAAGTATTCGTTATTATGTATTGATGTTTAAAAAAAAATCGAAAAAAGAATTATGAAAAAGAGAATAAGAAAATAAAAATCTGTAGAAATAAAATACCATTAATTAAAAATCTAAAAGCTTCTACTGATTCGATTAGTGAAACCAGTGAACGCAATAACTATAAAACGTAAAGAGTAAACTATAAAACTATAAAACTATAAACGTATAAAATATGACACATGAGTTTAGCATCTGTAATCTTATCAAATTTTCAACCTAATCTGTCAAAAGGTCGATCACCTTTTGCATGCATATTAGCGAAATTACTCATAAACGCAATGACTTAAATTAATTAAATTCCATGTGTAATCTTTTGACTATAACTATAGTTTCGTACCAAATTTCTGTATCAGTCGTCAGTCAAAAAAACATTCAAAATATATATTCGCTCGATTCAGTAAAGCTGTAAATACGGCTTATCGCTTATAAGTTGTATTTCGAAACTTTTACTTTCCATAACAATGCGAGGCATTTATGACTTCACCTTAGAATACATTTTTATGTTGGAGTGTATAGGTAATACATTTTTTTGGAAAATATTCGATAAAGTTTTGAGGTTAACTATTCCCGCTGGATCCAACTTACCGCACATATGATTTCGAATAAGAAGATCAAAATATGACTGACCCGTTAAGTGATTTGTTTTAGAATTTGATTAATATGTTCAGATTAATCTTATTATAAAAGTATGTAGCAAATTATAACCATATAGCTCTTTCCATTTTTGCATCATTATGTTTAAATATTCTGGAAAGATTGATTTACGGCATATAGATTTCGTTCAAATCTCAACGTTTTCAGATTTTGTGCAAATACTTTATATTAACTGTTAGAGTTCGTTCAATGCATTTTTGAATTTCGTACTCGCAGACAAACAGTTATAATTTTTAAAAAAGAACTTTTTTGGATTTAGTGAAAGCTTAAAATATGAACATGCTTGAAAATCTTGAAGCCGAATTTTTTTGAAGATGAAAGGATTTTTCTCTTTATATGTTTTGCATACAAGATAGACGATTTATATAATGAATAAAGCTATAAGTGACAGGAAACGCATTCTTCAAAAAAGATTTTATATAAATAAAACGATTGAGTAATTTGTTTTGAAAGAAAATTACTCAAGAATATTTATTTAAAAAGTCTAGAAATTTAATTTTACTTGCAGACAAAAAAAATGATAGTTTCAAAAATATTCAATGAAGATTAAAAAAAAAAAATAAAATAAAGCACATATTAACAATTTTCTGCATTAATAATATAAAACATAAATTTCTTTTTCAATTATTACTCAATAATGAATTTTGATAAAAAAAAAATCACACAGTTATTTTATCGGCCCAAAAAAAAAGACCTAATAAAGTTTCATATGCATGATATCACTATGCCAATAACATTTTAATTTCCCTTTAATTAAATCTATGAAAAAATTATTCGTTTGAAAATTACTCCATATAGAAGTGGTAAATATTCTTATCTATCGATATCCTGTACAGCGGTTAAAAGCATTTTATAAATTCAAATAAAGGGAGATTAAATTGTCGGAATAACATAAAGAACTATTAAAAACAAATGAAAGTTTTGCATTTTCAATTTTTCCATCTATATTTTAATCCTCAACTAATCATTTAAACTTTAATGTATATGCTATATCAGAAATAAGCAAAAAAAAAGTTTTTACTGTTAAATCATTTTATGCCGTAGACTTTTCATAGATTGAGAAAACCGATGTCGAAAAGAAAAAAATATATGTAGTACAAATTTTTACTTTAAAAATAAAATAGAGATTCTCAAAGACAAACTTTAGTATTCAATAAAAATCATAAAATCCTTTTCACCAAGTTTCACCTGTCGAATTATATTTATAAAGATGTAAAAATATAAAATACGTGTCTAATTCTAAAATATTTCAAATATTTCTGCCTTAGAAGCACTGCAAATAATGTATAGAAAATGGCGATGATTCTATAGTTCAAGGCACTATAAAGTTCCAACCAAATACTATATAGATTATGAATTTGTTTCGTGTTATATTCGATAAAACAGATTAAATATTGGTAATGAAACCTAACGAAATATTTTAATTGAGCACGCCACAGACGAGTCAGGCACTTTGCTGCTTTGGCATCCAAGCCCTACTATCCAATTCAGGTGAGTAATCTAAAAGCTTTTGGACCATCCATTACATTGAGAAATGGATGTGAGGTCTTCCTACTGTATCTGCCGAAGACATATATTATTAAAGCAAATGTTCCAATTATTTACAGGTTTCTTATCAAACAAGCCAATCAGCTGTAATACATTTTCAACCCAATACAACCGCTGTCATACGGATGGCACCCCTACCTTTTTCTCATTTTTCCTCAAACAAGGTACAAGGAAAAAAAAGTAAACCAACAAAAAATTCAATCAAATTCCACTCTTGGCTAAGGGAATCTATAAAATGTATAGGAAATCTCTACCATAAAAAAATGATTCATGGTTTTTTTTTCTCTTTTTTTTTCATTGTCTTTCTTTTTCTCAGTTTTTTTTTTCACCCACCCCTCCGTGAGGGGTGCTTACAATTTCCTCTGCCTACCGAACTGAAGCGAAATGAATTCTGATCCAATGAACAGTTGCGGTTACCGCACTTTATCTCCGCGGTTACCTGACAGCCCTATCATTTGGATTTCTGCGTAGACATGGCTTGAAAAGGCAGGGAGCTTAAATCATGCGTCTAAAACCTGTGTTTACCCATGCCCGTTTGACTGAAAATGTTTTTTTCCCTTGCTCCAGTCTCTACTGTCTGTCTTTTAGACGTACTTAAGATGGATCCCATGAATGAAAAGACGGATCGGGAGTCAAAAATGCATTAAAAAAGTCTTATAAGTATTCATAAATATCGAAAGAAGGAAAAATAATATTTCGGAACTAATTTTAGATGATTATACTTTTTATTTAATGATACTTAAGGCCTTTTATACAAATTTTTTCAATGGACAGAGATACTTGTTAAAATAAATATGTATGAGAATTTATTGTATAAATAAAACAATTTGACAAACTAATATAAATAAACTACTTTTGGGTTAGAATGTATCTGTTTTTTTCCCCATTTTTTATAAGTTTATAAAAAAAAGAAAATTTTATCATAAAATAAATTTTGCTAGTTTACTACAAAATTTCAGCCTTAAGAACAGGAATAATATTTAGCTCTCAAATTTATACGTTTGATAAATTATTACTCATTTAATGTAGTAAATTCCAGTTTATTTGGATTTTTATGGACATTGTTTATGATACAAAAAAATGAAAATATTTTATTCTTATTTCGCGATATATATATTTTTAATAGCAGCACATTAATGCAATACCAAATTGTGAAATTTATCTTAAGATTATTAACTCTTCTTTTCATTATTTTTATCTATAGTTCAATTATTAAATATAAAATTATGGTACACATTTTTGTAGAACTATAAATCTACAAAGATGCTTAAAATTAATCAAACTTATTCATTAAAATATACACAACATAATAAGTCGTATCTTGTACAAAAAAAATCTTAAATAAATTGAACAGCAATATATTCAACATTTAAATATAAAATGTAATTTATTTGAAATAATATATTATACTTTAATAATTTTTAAGAGAAGGGAATAATTTTGTGTAACAATTGGTTTACATTTAGGAACCCATAATGTCGATCAACTATATTTCTTACGTGCTTATTTTTTAATCATGTTGACAAAAATTTCTTACATTTAATCTTATATTTCATAATTTTTTCAAATTTTATAGATATTGCTAAATATATTTTGAATCTTCTTTTTGTTATTTGCGTTTTAATCACAAATTATTATTCTGTATTTCTATGATAATAAAAAAAACAAAAAAATGATTAATTATTATAAATTTTATTTTATAACGGATGAATTTAATTTGTTGCCTTGATAAACGTTCCATAAAAAAGGAAAAGTTTTTCTAAAATAAATTTAATGAATAAGAAATTCAGTTTCAACTGCATGTTTTTTCTTATTTTTGTATCATAATTTCAATTCATATTTCATATTAAAAATTATTCTAATTTGAACTTACAATTAATTCACAAACAACTGAATATTTATCAAACAGTTTCCATTATTGTTTTGTCATATTTTAACTCTGACCTAAAAAATAAATAATTTTTATAGAATCATGTTAATTCTATTAAAAAACAATAAAGAATTAAATAATAATGAACTTCTTCTAGCGTCGGTATGAAAATATTTATGTATTACTATACATATTTATATTTAATAATATTCATTTCCCTTAAATAAATATATGTCTCAATGAAATCTCACTATAAAGAAAACAGTTCCCTTTCGAATATTTTGACAAAAAATAATTTAATAAAGCAAATAAAGCCTTTTGGTCTGATTTATATTAAATGAAGTTTCATTAAATAAATAGAGTTTTATCTTATTTCTTTAATTATATAGCTATCAGCAATGTAATAATATATAATTAGAATATTTTATTCATCCCTTAGTATAATTTTATTGAATTTATAATGAAATATAAATATCTAATTTTCAAGTATTCAAAAAATAATGCTATGAAGAATAAATAATAATCCAGGAATAAAAAATATAGATATTATATTAATTTATGTTGTAGTTAAAAATATAGGAATTATTACTTTAATAAAGATTTTCTTATTTCAATTTTTTTTTATCAAAATGAGAAATTGATTAAAGCGAGTACATAAATAATTAATGTGTTAATAAATACTAAAGAAAATTTCATATTTCTTAATTAAAATATTATACGCACTTTGATATAATATATTATCAAAATTAATTTCCTGAAATTAATTAAAAGAAAAAAAATTATCATTTTCGCAATTCTGAGATGTAAAATGTTACACTTTTCGGTTAATGCATACTATGTCTGTCTATAATAAAAACAAAAGCACAAAGCTGGAAGAATGTCTGTTGTCTGTGTATGTATTAGTTGTTTGATAATAAATCAGAAATATAATACTACATACATAACATAATCTAGTTAATATAATATAATTATAGTTAAGAAGGAAGTAAAATCGGATGAAAAGCAGAATTATTAAAAAGGAAATATAAAAATTAATTAAAAAGGAAATATCATGGCTTAAATAGAAAGCCATGCTTAATAGAAAAAACGTGAAAGCTTAAATAGAAAATTTCTAATTTTAAATTAATATTTATGTTATTATTTCCTAAGTTTTTTTTTAATATTTTATGTAAAACTTATTTGCCTTATTTTGCAATCCACAATTATAAAGTTGTATGTGTGTTTGCATCTGCGTTGTTCTCTTAGATTACCATTCATAAAGAAACTCGATGCATTTAAATTTGAAATTTGAAATTTAATATAGGAATAATTTTATTTTAATTATCGGTGTCGTTCTTGGTTAACTTTCATATATACTTTCTTGCATTATAACTTCTAATGAATGAAGGAATTGTCGTTCAAAATATATTTTCTTTGCAGTTCTACTATAATTTACTAAATTTGAGAATTTTTTTTTAAGTTTATCACTTTTTTCAAATATTTTTAAGAATTAAATGTAAACAAAGATGGCTCAATACATTTAAGCTTGAATTTTAAAATTCAGCGTAGAATAATTTTTATTTAAAACATATGTGTTGTTCTAGAGGATTTTTCTTGTATTATAATTTCTAATGATTGAAAAAAAAAATGTACAAATCAATGTGAACAAAGAATTATCATTCTAAAGAAATTGTTTTTGCACTTTTGACATAAATTGTGAAAAAAATTAATTTATCACTCTTCCAGAATAATTTTATGAATTAAATATAAATAAAGATGGCTTAATACACTTAAGCCTAAATTCTGAAATATAGTATGGAACAATTTTTTAAAAATTATCTGGATGATTATTCTTGCACATTTGCTCATATTATAATTTTAACTGATTGAAGAAAAACTATACAAATCAGAGCAAAGAATTGTTCTAAATAAATTTTAAAAAATATCACTTTTCCCAAATAATTTTAAGAAATAAATCTAAATAAAGATGGCCCAATACACTTAAGCCTGAATTTTGAAATTTAATATAAAAGAATTTTTATATAAATCATCCGTCTTGTTCTGAATGACTTTAGTCATACATTTGCTCGTACTATAATTTCTTATGATTGCAAAAAAAATATGTGCAAATTAAAGAGAAGTAAGAAATATCATTTTAAAGAAATTGGTTTTGAACTTTTGGCATAATATACTAAATTGCGAATTTTTTTTTTAAATTTTACTTTTCTCGAATAATTCTAAGAATTAAAGATAACATCACGATTTTCAAATTCTAATAAGGTTACCCTCTAATTCTTTTCAGATCATTATTTGAACATTTCTTAATTTAACCCAAGAAAAATCAGAATATATTTTTTTATTGACTTTCAATTAATTGCTTGTCTGCTGAGATCGGAGATTTTCTTCGTAAATTCTCGGTAGATAATGCAAGTCCTGAGGGAGAAGTTTCACTGCTTCGCTGATTTGGCGAGAAGCCGAATTTGGAAATCAAGAATCATGAAAAGCACTTCTACACAATTTAAATTTTAATGCCTTTGCTTGTGACAATCTTTCTAATTACATTATATTACTTTTTTAACGAACCTTTTTTTTCTTTCTCGAATACGAAGAATAGAGAAAGTATTGTTAATAGCAAAAGTTGGAACTCAAGATTTTGAACATCCACATTTCATGCCTATTTGAGTTCTAAAAATTTATCTTTTAAAACTGTCTATCCGTTAGTCTGTTTGCTTATGAATATGATAACTGAAAAATGCTTTGACCTAGATGGATCAAATTTTAACATGGATTTAAGACCAAATTATAGATTTCTGTCTAATTTTGAACGAAATCAATATACAAAAAGTCTGTCTTTCTGTTTGAAAATAAATTAATTCGATAACTTAAAAGGCTAGATAAATTATTGGTACACTGGTGTAGCATCATTTTATACCAAATCTGCCAAAGGGTCTCCTGACTTTTGATCTGTATTTTTGCATGTATTTTATCTTTATAACGCATAAACGCAATGACTTATTTTGTGATTATAATTGTGATTCCTGGTAAAATTTAAATTCACTTGTTCGAGGAAAACATTTTATTTTTAAATTCGTATTACACATAAAGTAAAAATACTAGATTCAGATCAAAATTGTATATTTCCTAATCATTGATTACTAATGCTATACAAGATATTCTCAAGACCGTATAAATTTGTAGTCCACAAATTTATGCGGGGGGATAAGCCTTGTTTTAGATATCCCTCGAGTAAGTTTTTGGGAGGTCACTCTGGCTGGTTTTCAGTTAGATGCTCCCCTTTTCATAACTAAAAAAAAGTACTTTCCTATAGGAAGACCACATATTACAATGGTTACCATGGCAGAACTGCTGGAAAATGCCTGTAATTTTACGCCGATATATGCACTACTGGTCAAAAGTATTGCAAGTTTGAGAAATTTCACGTTTTTTCAAGAATAACCCCCAAAAGTAATATTTCTTTTCATTTAAAGTTATATTTTCTAGTATAAATGTGATGGAGAATTTACAAGTCATTGTGAAGAAATTGTCTTCAACGATTGGGTTATCTCGATAGTTTATTATAAAATCGCTCCAACTGTGAAAAATTTCATTTAGTTTGTTGCGCTGTCTTAGTGCGTTCACTGTCCATTGCTTTTCTATTTAAATTGTTCATTTATTTTTAAAATTTTCTTTTTCATTTACTCGTTCATTTTTTTTTTAAATTTACTCTTGAGAAGTGCCATGCTGTTATTTTAATGCATCAAAAAGGCATTTCAAATGTTAGGATTGCCTATCGGTGCGACTGCAGTGAATCGATTGTTTCATGCCTCATAAAGAGATTCAAAACAGAAGGAACTGTAGATAACACGTCTAGAAATGATCGTTCGAGGTTATCTTCTAAACGTGTTGATGCTACATTAACATGATTATGCAATAAAAATAGATTTGCAAGTTCTGGTACACTTGCAAGAGAATGGAATGAGTCCACGTCTTTCATTGCCAGTCCCAGAAGAGTTCGAAGGGGGCTCTATGAAGCTGATTACAAGGTACAAGTACGTAGAAAAAACCAGTTCTGATAAAAACATTGCGGAAATAACGATTGGAGTGGGTCAAGGTGCACTAAAATTGGAATATTTTGGAATAAAGACGTTATATTCATCGACCATGGTCGCTTTTCTTTAATGTCTGACAAGAATGCCCATGTTTGGAGTAAAGCAAAGGAGAGCTTGAGGCTAGAATGCCTGGTTCGCACATCAAAACACCTAGAAAGCGTAATGGTGTGGGGGTACATGCCATATCAGTCAACTGGACGACATCATTTTATACAGGTGATACATGAATGGTGATAAATATGTTGATGGGTTGAAGGATCAATTGCTTCGTAGTGCTCGTGGCATGTTCCTAGGACAGAAATGGATATTTCAGTAAGATCTAGCACCCTGTCGTATATCGAAAAACATAAGACAAACTTTACAATTAATATTAAATTTCATTTCATTTCGGTTCTGATCTCTATATCGAGACATTCTTATTTTAAGTTAAGACTGCGTTTGCAAAACATAGTGTTAATGTTCTCGCATAGGCAGAAAACTCAGCAGATTTAAATCGCATTGAGCTTATGGAGCATAATGGGAGAGAAAATAACTAAGAATCTTCCCAGAATAAAACGATATCTTCAGGAAACAATAATTAAGGTTTGTCAGTATGAAATACCGAAAGAAGTTTTACAAAACATTGTGGATTCCATGCCTAACAGACGGGCTGTTGCGATCGAAGCCAGAGGTGGAACAACCAAATATTAAATGATTTTCAGTTAATTTGAAGTTTTTTATTATATTTTCCGATAAAAAAAGGCGAAATTTTTTCTTTACTTCATTTCATTCCGTGGTACCAAAATGGATTCCGCTATTGATAACCTGTACATTTTACTTGTATTTTATTCTTTTTGAAATTAAATAATTTTTTTGTTCCAAAACTTAATTATATAATAATTTTAGGCTAATTTAACATAATGCAATTAAAAAATATTGCTTTAAATGAAACAAATATTACTTTTTAGGAGCGTATTCTTGGAAAAAAATGTGAAATTTCTCAAATTTTCACTACTTTTGACCATTCGTGTATATAATAACTAGTTTTTACTGGCTTAGAATATATTGTTAGAAATGTTAAAAGCTCGAACGAGTTTAGTTTCTAGTTTAAAGAGGGTGGGAGTTGAAATGCAGAGGGATTGAAATTTTCATTTCGCTATAACTTTCTTAACATTGAAGATGGGAAAATAAATCCAATTAGCCATATTGGATTTATTTTCCCATTATGATGAATAACTTCTGTATTAAAAGTTTTTTGATAACTGCATTTTCTTAGAAGTTAAGGGCTGACATAATTATCAAGCTCTAGTTTTGACTATTTTTAGCATTAACAATTTATATAGCTAGATAGTAACTTAGATGTAAAGGAATCTACCTTTGTCTTCCACCTTGCTAAAAGGAACTCTTTTACATTATTGTAATTTTAATTTCGAAAACATTCATAACGTCACTGGAAAAACTGTGCCAGCTCTGCAAGTTATTTAATTAAAATTCTTTCTCCAATTGTCTGAATGGCATTTGCCTTTGTATTTTACAACTCTATATTTTTGAACATTGTAGATTATATGAACTGTATAATTATTTATGATTTGGAATTTCTCAAATTATCTTAATAATATATTGTATAATTCCTTATAAAAAACAAACTCTCAGTATTTCATTATTGTTATAGAAGTTGCGTGACATTAATTATATGATATTTGCTTATGATAGCTAACGAGCCTTTTGATGCGAAATTTCACTTTCTGTGCTTTTTATTCCAAATCAAATGCGAGCCTATCAAGTTTCCTAAACTTGATAAGTTGGAAAAAAGTTAAATAATAAAAACAGTTATACACTCTCCGTGACATGATTTTTCATCTTAAAACTTATCTGTGGCTGACTTGAAACGAATCATTTCAATTACTTACCAGAGTCCATGTCTCGGTTTAATTACATCCAAGATTGACAGACATTTTGAAACTTTTATTCCATTTCATTATTCTTTTTATTTTAACTTACAGAAATGGGATTATTATTTCTCTTACTTACTGAACTTTTATTCAGAAGCAAAAAATAAAATAAAATAAAAACCCATAAAAAAAGATGCTTAATGGAAATTGTTGAGAACGAACTGAACGGAACGAAAAAAAAATCGTTTGGTTCTTTATCTTTTCTACGAAGAACAAATTTTCATTTCCTGATGATGATGTATTATGTAATGAGCGGGAACCAGTCTCTGGCAAGATTAAAATAATTGAATCATTCTGCATTTTTCATTATTGATTCCAAGAAAGATGGTTTTCTTTATTAGTTTAGATGTATTATAACTTCGGAAAAAAAATGCAGTGATTGAAAATTTATTTGGTGGAACGGAATAAAGTTTTTTAATTCTATTTTTAAAAAAGGAAAAAAAAAAACACTCAAATTTCACTAAATATATCTTATAAATTGATACTTTGAATTAGAGAGATATAATTATTTATTTTTTAACAACTGCATTCTAACAACCCTATTTATTAAATGATATATTAGGTTGCTGTTTTTTTCAGTTAGTACTAAAAAAATAATTTGTTTCAAAAATAGGAGAGACTAGTTTCAAAGCTTTAAGGTTTTGAATATTTTATAACAAATCTTTCAAATTAAATTTAGATAAATTAGCTATTTCTATTTGGTTTGCAAAATTATTCAACGGATATTAAAAAAAATTCTCCGAACATTACATTGGACCATTCAGTTCTTAATTATAAATGCTAGTGCCCTTACAGTTGAGACACTGACGATTAATATTTTCCAGTGAATTATTTCAGTTTACATACAGGTAAGGATTGTATAACATAGTTGTTAAGTTTCAGAAAGATTTCATATTAGTCGAATTTCGGACTGTATATATAAGTTATTTTAAATTCAGATATTAGAAATTAGTTGCTATCAATTATGCCAACGTACGTATGTTCTACTATTGTATAAATCGATTGGATTTGTAATATATACTATTCAAACGAATCCATTTTAATTGAAAACAAGAATCATGTCATTTAAAAGGAAGTTATGCCTCCAAACTAGGATAGCCAACTTTTATATTTTTTGATTAAAAAAATATATTACAGAAATTGCCACAAGCGATAGCAGTTAATGATGTTCTGTTCGTCATTATTTATCTAACAAACTAATTGAAGACGATTTCTTTTTTTTTTGGTACAAACATTTTCCAGACATTCTGAAGCATTATTTTAGTTTCTTCCGATTGCATTTTTGAAAAAAGATCTCTTATTCTAAGTTGCTTTTAATTAATTAAGAAATCTTTATAAAGGTGAAAACTGAACAACTTTCCCTTAAAAGGTGTATTTCTATATATTAAAACATTTTTTCGACAGTCTGGTCAGTCTGTATGGTTTTTTTTTCACAATTTCTAGAATACGAGGTTTAATATAGTTTTAATCCTGAATTTAATTGCAATGATATTACAAATGCCATTTTCATCAATTTTTTTCCTAAAAATGTTTAATGTTTTTCATGTTATTGTGGCAAATTGCATTTACACTTGTGGGATTTATCACAACAACAGGAAGTAATTAACTCGTAGACTTGCCAAGTTACAGGATAATTAACCATGTCTATGAATTAAGGATTTACGAGAAATATACAGTGTGGCACTTTCCATAAGCGGAGACATTACTTGGGGTATTTAGATATCACCCTAGGTAGAAATTTTCTTTTCATCTTCACCGAAGATGGCGCAGTTTACAATTGTAAATATATCTATAATCGTAACTGTGTCACAGATTAAAAGGTCGAGTTTTGTTTAAAATCAAGGAAGCAATTGCCTACTATCATTACGGTCCAGGCTAGCTACAAAACCGGGTCTCTTGAAGTATTGTCAAGATTGGAGTTTGTCCCAAACCAAGTACCAAAGACGGATACCTCATAAAAATAAAATCAAAGCAGTGTTTTTTCCTTACCAGAAGCTGCCGCTATTTTTTCTTTTCATTTTTTTTTGTTTTTGTTTCTATATTTGTTAACCCTTGTTGTTGCTTTTAGTAAATAATAATTTTTTTGTTTTTATATTTTTTAACCCTTGTTGTTACTTTTAGTAAATCACTTATCCATTTTTATTTGGCACTCGAAATTCATTGATTCAAATCTTACAATCTGACTAATTTTGTTGCGCATGGTTTCACGATAGTTTTCAGGAGAACTTATTTCTGCTTTTCTAATAGAAGAAACTAGAAAGCCTAGAGTAACCAGTTCAATCGAAACAGAAATTAAGTTGTTACTGTACCATCGATTTACAATATTTTGAATATCAGAATTTGAAGCATTTCGAATGGAAGCAAAATGTACCACATTCATTTTTTATTGAGAATGTAACCGTTGACAAAGTTTTGAATCTGGAAATATCTGACCGCCGAAGCTAAGAACTTGCTACCATATCATTGATACTTCGTAGAAGTTCTTGGTTATGTGTATTTTTCCAGTTCAAATAGTGTTATAAAGTAATTTCATCCAATAGAAGGGATGAATTCAAGTGTTGTGGGAGGTAACCAGTGGGTTGCATACAAAAATATAAATAGAATATTTTCGAATTAAAGTAAACAAATCTTAGAGGTAAAGAATATACTGAAAAATATTTTAAAGAGAATGAAATCAGATATTCAAGATAATTTCCCTGGAATCCTGATATATTAAATTTAATGCATAGAAATCAAACTTAAAATTCAACCAATAATAAGATATATAAAGAACTTTTTATGCACTCATGTTCAAAATCTTTAAGATATTTTTTTATTATTTCAGCTTCAGATTTTCCCCATGCAGAGTAAATAACGTGACCTTTCCGTTTAAAATTTATCATATTTCTTACTGAAATTTGTGGGCAAAATATATTTACGACCAAATCAGCTGAAATCAAATATTTTCATTTCTGTTTCTGAATTTAGTTTAACAAGAAATTTTATTTAGTTAACTGTGTATAAATTCTGAAGCTTCCATTGGAGAAACGCTGAAATTCTGTAAGTTTACTTTTCTAACGATTGAATATCTACCAGATAAATTTTTCTATACATCTGACATTTAAGAAAATGTATTTTCAGGTGTATATATATATATATATACATATATTTGACATTTATAAAAAGAATTTTCAGGTGTATATATATATATTCAAAAAATTTGATAATGAGGAAAAATGTTTATTTTATTTTATAGCTTGTACGAAAAGTTATCACTTTAATACTTTGATAACTGGTGATTTATAGATGATTTATAAAAAAAATTATTTGCGTCTCAGCCGAGGAGAATTAAAAGTTAATCCAATTTTATGTCCCTGTAACGAAATCAAACAATTCTTTAACTTACTTAATCAAAGAACTAATTTTTTCCCTTTCCGCTGCACGAAGTGATCTCGTATTCAAAGTGATTTATAATTAATTAGCATGTCGTTCATATTACTATTCAATGCATTTTTCACTTAATGAAATCATTATGTGAATTTGAGGCATGTCTCAATAAATTAAATACAAAAATTTGAAAAAAATTCTTAATATTTTAATATTAAGAAAAATTTAATTTAATTTAATTAAAATTCAATCTAATTTAATATTTGTTAATTTAACTTAATCAATTTTAAAATTAATATTTAATTTTAAAATTGATTGACTGTCTCAAATTTTAAAAAAATATTTGTTATCCATACACAAATGAGGTATTCTTTAATAAGAAAATGATATTTTAAGATAACGTTATAATTAAATATATTTATATATTTAAAAAAATTTCCAGACATTGTATACAAATTATAAATTTTAAATCTACAAGAAAAATATTTTTCATTTGTTTTTTCATTTTTTTTCAAATTTGACTATAATTTAATTCTTTTCTATAAAAGCTTTTGTACGATAAATTGCTAGTATTCCTATTTAACATATTGTTGATTGTTGAATGAGATCAAGCCAATCGATAGAGGAGAAAAATTAGAACAGAAAAGAAGGAAGACTCAATCTTAAATTATTTTAATAAAATATGGGGCATGTTGTAATACATCCATGTCACACAAGATATATCACATATGCGTATCAATTGATAGCATTACTATCCGTATTCATATACCCATTACATATCATGGGTATAATGATAAAAGAAGATTATGGTGAAAATTATGAACTAAAAATTATTTATTCAAATAATTTTACATATATTTATCATCTTTAGAGGATTATAGAAATTAATACAAGAAATTGTACAACATTATCAGTGGTGAAACTATTTTACTCTTGTAGCAGTTGCATTACACTTATCTTCTCTTTTGGATACTAGATGGCGATACCTGATTAAGCCATCCCATATGTAATCCCATAATGCATTGCGATTGTAATGAGAAGAAGATGGGATGCTGAACTGTGAAGCGCGCGCGTAAATGTCTTGTCTTTGTGTTTGTAATTGTTTAGTGTGTGAATGTGATTATTAAAGAAATGTTTCCTACAACATTCGTCCTGTTGCTTCCTGCACAGATCATAATAATCCACATACCACCACATTTCGGGCCCCACGTTGGGCGCCACTCTTGAGAATAATGAGTACTTAATAACTAACGTTAAATAGACAGAGAATGACTTAAAAGGAGGATAGAATAAAAACAAGCAGACCAGATTGTGGTAAATTCGCTAAATTTATTACTTTTAAGCAAAACAAATAAATAAAAAAGTTTGGAGGAAAATGTCCAATTTTTGGCATTTTTAATAATTTTTCTGACTATGAGGTAATTGAAGATATCAATCAATTTTATTTTTAAAAACATGTTTTATTTTTTAAAAAATTGCAACTTACATGTGGTAAAATGACATGAAAAAGAGATTCGATCTTTTTTCGTCTTATCTGAGATATATCAGGAGAAATCTTGTATATAGCAATTGATATTGGTGTGTTGTGAAGGAAAAAAAAAAAAAGACTAAGTAATCACAAAATGTTTCTCTGCCTCGCCTTGAAGACATTCGGAAAAATCAGAATGACTGAAAAACTATGACTGCATTGGTATTAACTATGATTGAGTCCTAAGACTATCACCGGCAACGGCATAATTCCTCCCGTAGGAGACAAGCGTCTTGTCTGGTAGGGATTAACTAGTCCCACACCATTTCTGTACCCACCAGGCTGGAGAACAAATCACTATGCCGGAAGCTTGCCTTCCCATTTTTTAAGAAGTAACTAAATAACATCAACCCATGGATTCCTTTGAACGTACTCAGTGTAAATGTAAGCATAGCGATTTAATTTTTCTCTGCATAATGGGTTAATATAACAATGTTTAGTGGAAAGTGATCACAAAGTATAATTTCCTGTCGATACTCTGACTTTTCACATTTAATTGGTCTGTTTGTGCTACGTCAGCTATGCTGAAATGACCAATTTGAAAATCGCTGTACTTTCATGAAACTTCTCTTTCTAATATATACCAGTTTCACACACATTCAACCTACTATCTCAATGTATCTTATATTTTTTTCCTGAAAACAATTAGATTATTCGGCCTTAAACTTTCGTAAAGAATTAATGACAACTTTGTTTGTCGTTTTGATTTAATTCAACGACATAATACTGCTAGTCGCATTTTACCAGTTTTCCTCTGACACACACAACCATATCTAAGAGAAATTTCAAAATTATATTACAAAGAATATTTCTTCTTGACCACTATATCACTTGCAATAAAAAGTGTTATATTTTTCTCAAATTGCCAGATACCTTTATATGCATTACAAAATATATTGTTTAGTTACATTGAAGCTCCTTTACGAAGCAGTTTAGATCGCTTCGTGATGTATTATGTAATATTGAGCTGTGACTAGAGGATGGGGACAATGACTATGTCAGCATCTTCATCAAAATACGCTGGTGAGAAGACATCTGATCCTGAATATTTCATATGTTCTAGATACCCTCACTCGGTGTTTTTTTAAATGGAACCTGGTATTCACTCTGAAGTCCTCCATCTCTAGTCTAATAGAGAAAGTTACCACTGTTCCCATCTCTATTAGGATATAATGACCAATAACATTCCTCGATATCTTCATATTAAAAATGTGAAAGGTATTTAAATATTAAAAACGTCGCGCAAATATTGTATACAACATATGCTAATAGGGATTATGTAATAAAAATGAGTGTATTGGAAATTCTGAAGCCATCTTTCATGTTATAAATTACAAATAAATCTAACCCGTACGGATTTAAAAAATCATATCGGAGGATGTGACTTCTTTAATATTTCCTTTTCGTATTATTTTTAATATTTCATTTCGAAAATCCCTCGTTTTCCACAAATTTGCTCATTTTTCCGCGACATACTGATTTATCTAAATTACTAGCTGCCTAATACGATACTTAATTCGACCATCTGTCTCCAAAGTGTCTGAGTTTGCTCTTCACAATATCCTACAAGCATTACTAATTACTCCCTTCCTGATCTCTGGAGATAAAGAAGATGGATTTGATGCCGCCGTTGCATCATCTTTATCCATCTTTATTACTCCGTGTTTTGCTGGCTTTTAAAGTATCTCAAATGGAAGTCAACTTTGTACATTTCTACCCAGTGTACCATTTGAGAGTTTCGTTGGATATTAAATGGGTTAAGGGATTGTAGATTGAAATGTTGGTGATTATATTTGAATGTGATCGAGCACATAAGTGCATTTAGGGATTTTAAATTTGAAACTGAGCTTCGTAATATTTGCACTTGACAAAATGTTGAGAAATAATCGAAAGTAACTTCAATTTTATTGTGTGGTATTCGCTTAGGATTTCAAGGTACATACATAATATAATGCAAGAGAATCTGAAATTTTTATTGAATTCGATTTGGATGAATCTCTACATTTCACACCTCCGTAAATCAGGAAAAAAAATGGCATTATATGATAACTTAAAAAGGCTTTGCGCCATATATTTGAAATTTAGTATATAAAGTTAAGACAAAAAAAATATGAAATTCATGTTCTATATGCCTGGCTGTGCGAGTAGAAGCAAATTCGGTAACTACAAAAAAGTGGAAGGCGGAACAAATTTGGTAAACATATTTAGAATTTAAACCATAGGAAGAAAATGGAAAGGGTTATTGTATTGTTTGATGACTACTCAGTACTCATGTTACTATTCGCGGCAGCCGGCCTTTCAGGTTTATCGAATAGCCAATGATTAGGCTGGCGTAAAATATTTAAAACCAGCCTCATTACAAGATGCAACTTTTAAGTAATATCATCTGCCACAAGTTTTGCACGTCCTTTTTTTAACGTTGTTACGCACATAGTACGTTTCTGAAAATAATAGCTGAATTTTTTCTTGTATCTTACATTATTTTCGAGGACGAAACATTTAACTACCTAGAGGTAAAGTTAGAAATTTTACCTCTAGCTAACGTAATAATGACATTTGTTCCACTTTTATGATAATAATCTTCTCCATTCATAAGTTAAAGGAAAATAGCAGGACTTTAGTGGATCTGTAAATTAACAGTCGTCTTTGAATAGAATCATAGATATAACGAAGTTAAAACCACAATAAGATAAACAAATACAAAAAGAAACTATCACATTCCTGATAAATTTGAATTCAGTGCCTAAATTAAATTAATCAGCTTATATTTGAATAATGATTAAGTTCCTAATATGCAGTTACTGAGTACACATAAATAAATGCTTTAATTTAAAATTTTAAAATATAACTTTTATATCAAGTTAATAATCGCTTATCACGCCAGTAGAGTTCAAGACCGTTCCACGGAACACGAATTCGATATTTCAAAACACACACTGCTAGCATATAGGTCCGAGTAAATTTACAAAGAAAATCTGAGAATTGTGTGGAATATACAAAGATGAGGAGTATGGCATATTCAAAATTATAAACAGAATGGATTCCCAGTTTTATCGGAAAGTATATTAAATTATCGTAAGCTATATTTTGATCAATATTGGTAATATATCCATAGGTCCCAAGTAGTGAACAAATTATATGATTATACATTCATTAAGTAAAATCTGATTTCTTAAGTACGTTTTCTGAATGATCATTCCAGAGAATCTGAGCATTAGAATATGAAATACATGCTCTACAAACATATTTAACTCAAAATTAATTTTTATACACTCTAGAATTATTATAATTTTCCTCTATGAGTATTTTGTTTTCTACTATGAATGAATATGTCTCTTGATTGCAATGGATTTATAATTTTATGAGAAATGGCTTTTATTGTAACGGCTATACTATAGTTATGCAACATATAAATAAAACGTATCTCGTAAAGAAAAGGTTCATATTTAACTACTAAACTAGAAAGTTAAGAATTCACGTAACATTAGAGAGAGCAGATTTTAAATATGGTAATTAATGCTAAATTCGCTAACATGTGTAATTTATGAAACATGCATAATGCATGAAAATGAGAATTTTCTTTTCTCTTTTAAGCAAATATCTCGTTATGTTACGCTGTATAATAGCTCTACGTGCAATTTTCTTTGCACTGCATATTAGAAGTAGTTTAGAACAAATTACGGACATGAAAGTCTCGTTATTTATCTAAAAATGAACCGATATATCTTCTACACTCTATACTTTTTAATTTTATTTCTAACATAATGTTAATGCAAAACTAAACAACTTTAAGTTTCGATTTTATAGTAAAAATAAATTTAATTTCAGAGAAAAAAAACCACCTTACACCTTAAAAACACCTTAATTTGAATTATACTATAGCTTTTTAATTATAATATTTAACTTTTGCCTTGTTACTATTTTTACTATTAAATGTGGTGCAGTATCGTCTGCAACATAACTCTTGCGATAGCCAAAATCAGCATACCAACCTTTAAAAATTAGCAGGTAAAAAGCTTGTCTGGATATATTTAAGATAAATTAATTAATTAACTTAATTATTTTTTCTGAAATAGAAGGCCATGATATCAAATAATTAACAATTTAATTAATAAAGTAATGATCGAATAATTATCTTAATAAGTAATCATGCAAATTACTCAAGTATTTAATATAATCTCAATTAACCAAGTAATTAATAATTACTTGTATTATAAGAATAGAATCTGAAAGAAGGAATTATGAGGATGAAAAGTCAATTTGTTTATTTTTATTTTTCACCCTTGAATGTTTTTAACTTTTTTTTAATTTAAAAAAATAAATAAAATTAATTTGAGTTCTTCGAATCTTTTGTACATACATTGAATATTTAATAGAATCAATTACATTATGCATATTTTCTAGAATCTTGAATCTGATATTTTTATATTAGAATGCATTCTTTTCGATAAACAATTCTATAAAAAATTTTGCAGTTCTTTTCAAAATTATCATCACAAGCGTACTTTCATTTTACGCAAACATTATTTTTTATATATATTCTTTTACATATATTATATGAATAACTCTAAGCTATTAAATATTTTTCTACATGATATCACTGATGTCTCGACAATATAATAATCATCAAGAAGTAATTTCATTATAAATTCGGTAGAAAAATATTTAGAACAAGAACAAAACATCTTCTAGCTCTTTTATCGTAATTCTTTAGAATATGAGTGTTATATTTCAATTAAGGTAAAATATATTTCTTAATTTTAATCATATATATTTTCAAATAACGAATAAATGTTAGCATAAACTTTTAAAATGTAACTGTATTCATTACATTACATCCGTAATTATATTATTTACAAGGAATGATATTACTTTTTATTGCAGTTTAAAATGAACTGAAGTTTAAACTTCATTCTATGAATTCTGCGAACACATTCGGAAGTCTACTTAAAATTTATTGCAAAAAAAATCTTTTTATCATATGAGAACATTATAATTTTTTAAAATAATTGTTCGTCTTAATTAATTTAAGTCATTAACAAATTTAAAACAATTGAATTGGTTTGAAACAATCACATGAATATCAGATTATTAAGTAGACAAATTGGAAATTATATATCCATATCTCTCTCTCTCTCTCTTTCTCTCTCTCTCTCTCTCTCTCTCTCTATATATATATATATATGTGTGTGTGTGTGTGTGTGTGTGTGTGTGTGTGTGTGTGTGTGTGTTTGTGTGTGTGTGTGTGTGTGTGCTTGTGTGTGTGTGTATGTATGTATATGTATATAACTTTCGATAACTCCCCTCGCTGTTTCTCGTTCATTCTCAATTTCTTCTCTGTACTTCTTGGGGCGATAACTTCTTACGACCCCACCTTTTATTGACCAGGCAGGAGAATCAGATACATAGTGTACATTCGCTACAAGTTGTGACTTTTTGTTGGCGATAAGTCGCTAAATGTGATAAGCTACTTTATCATTCTCTAATAATTCCTAAAAGCGAAAAATTAGTGCCTTATAAACGATAAATCGACAATTTTCTACTCTTGTATTTTGTAGATTCAAAAAGCGCAAACCAAAACAACATCATATTCTCACATGATTAAAAAAATCATTGACAAGCGTGGACATTATGTTGAAATTTACAACGTCTCAGCATTTCATGGACCATTCTTAAATATTTTTGCTCAATTTTGGCCTTTAAGAAGGAATCGTTAGAATATAACAGATTTCTTTATTTTTTTAATCTTTAGATTATAGTCGGAAATATGAAATTGTCAAATCAAAATAGTTATTTTGACGTGTTTGCAAAATAACGTATTTCCTTCCTTTTCAAATTACTAAATAAAAGACCTGCATTTCTTTGCGGTATCCAAGGAGTGCAACTGCCAAACTATTTAAAACTAAAAAAGAAATTGATTTGTTAAATTATTAGCTTGACATCGATTGTAATTGATTAGGAATACAGCTGTTATGACACATCTGCTGATTCATCATCCATGAAAAACTGCTGAATACGAAAAGAAATGGTATATTCTGTATATTGTAGGGATTTGTATTGTTAAATAACAATCATTGATGGATTGAAATATACAGTAAATTCTTTGTATCCACTGAGGATATTTTAGTGTTTTGTAAAACTAATTTTGGTGAAAAACGCTCTATATTTTTTTTCTACTACACAATACAAATTCATCTTTTAATTTTTTTAATTTATAAAAGAATAATTCTTAAAACCAATTCTATTAACTCCATCAAAATACTTAATTTTCAGCAGCAATTTATATAAGAAATTAATTGTGTGAACTATCGGTTTACAATGAGGCTATGTAGGACTTTGCTGGATATTTAAACTCTTTTCACTCACTTTTTTTTGCTTAAGAATTGCTTTAAAAAATAGGAATTTTAACATTTTCAGCCTTTATACAGATGATGGAAAGCGATGCAAAGAAACGTTCTGCTATTCCTTTTTAACTACATGATGAAAATATTAAAAAAAGTTTGACTTATGAATGCCTTATCTGCAAAGTTCGAAGAGTCACTTTATAATGAAGATTTTCGCCACGAAAATCGATCTTTTATCATTAAAATCAACTGTATTTCTCACGATTTAAAATGTTTATCATCAAATTGTGATTATTAACTACATTAAACATTCAACAGATTAATGATGTTAACTATGAAAATTGTTTCTAACTCTTCATTGAAATACAAAAAGACTAAATACATGACACAAACTGGCTCCTTTAAAATAGTTATATTTATTACATTAACCCTAATCATTTACATAATACAAACTCGAATCATTTAACTAAGGTAATTAAGATTATCAGTTAATCATTAACAAAGAATAGTTACAGGGTTTGAATACATGTTCACTGCCTTGTCTTTCAATTCAGGCTAATTGGTCACATTATACAACATGGTGTCGTTGTTTTGATTTGTAGAGCGTCTACATTGTTAAAAGTATGAGAATAAAAGATCAAAAAATGTTATCAGGAATAAGAAGATATTCTTGAAACCCAAATAATGCTGTAATACTGAAAACATATCAAGATTTGGGTTCCTTAAAAGAATTGCATTCAAAGCTTTTCAGAAATGATTTCCACATTTCAACTCTGAAGATTTTGAAACCATATTCTTATCCTTACTTCTTAACTTAATTTTTTTTTAATCTGCAAGATATTCCATATTTAACTGGAATAAAGTTATTAAAAGAGTTTTGTGCCGATATTTATACACAGATTTGTCGAATAATTGCAAAAAATTTCTCTAAATACCATACCTTTAAATTCATGAAACTTATTTTGCTCCCTTTTTCTTAATAATACTGAAAAATATTTCATGAAAAATATTTCTCCCTTAAATTTATAAATCTAAGTAAATCATTTCCTAATTCTCCATTAAAATGCCAAAAAAAGTGTGAAAATTTTGATATAAAAACCAATATGACAATAAACTCCTCATATTTATTTTGAAATCAAAATCAAAGTTGGCACTTACAGCCCAAGTCTAGATGCTTCGTTCATGAAAACAAAGTGAAAAATCCATAGAAAATTGCTGTCCCCCCATAGCACTTTATAAAACTCTCCCATGAACCGTTGTTCCACATCCACAATGAGACTTAGAAAGATTCAAAGCCGTACTTAAAACCTCGAACTTCCCTCCTCACTTCCTGTCTTAGGATTGTTAAAACATGTAGGATTCTCGATTTTTTTTGCAGCCCAAGGAAAAGGAGATAAAGAAGTGCTCCTCTCCTTTATCTGGGTATCATCAAACCTTTAACAGGATGGACCTTAGAAAAGCGTTATGTGTAAGCGCCGAATGATAGTTGTTAAATACTACCACTCTATAATGAGGATTCAGACGTCTACCAGTCGGCCTTGTATTTCCTCCCCAAGGAAACATTTCCCCCACCGTTGCAAATTACGCTATTTATGCTTTATTTTGTGCCATTATTTATCCTATTCTTTTTGAAGGGGCATCTTTGGCTTTAAAGAAATGACTTTGTTTGGGCCAAATACGGGGAGTTGGGGGTGAAGGCAGTTACGGGGGCTTCCAGTGACGCTGGGGGAGAGATCTGTGATAAGCAAAGAAATGGTGGAGGAAGTGAAACATGCTTTCCAATTCTGAGAAATTGTGGCTCGATGCCAGAGCCCACTTTGGTTTAAGAGAAAAAATGGACTAAGTTGAAATTATGCTGTCTCAATTTCGAAGTAGGTGATACATAGTTTGAAATTTCTTATTCTTTTCGCCTATTAATTGTGTTTTGAATTATAAATCAAAAGGTTTGATGTGCCTTTTATGTTACAAAATAACGTAATTCAAGATTCTCATGAATATTATTTAATGTTTTTTTTTTGCATAAATATAAAGGACTTTAAATTTTCACGGACATTATGAGATAGAAAAAGTATATTTTATGAATAATTACATAAATGTAGTTATTACGTTTTCTGGAATTTGGAAACTGCAAAATGCTGTTTTAAATTTTGTTTTCTGTTGAGCCAATGATGTTAATTCAAATAATAATTTATGAAGATTGATAATATTTGATATAAAACAGTATCAAAAAGATAATTATTAATGCATTAATTGCAAAATGTTATATCTGTAATTATAAATGACCCTAAGCATTATATTAAATTGTAGCCTTACATTATAGCATTACCAAAGCATTGTAGCGTCACATGACATAAGGGTTATAGCATTACGTTTAGTTAATTCTTGTTTGGAATACTGATTTTTTTTAAATATTTTTTCTTATATTGTTGATGATTTTCAATTGTCCAGGACAATATGATAATAAGAATAAATTAATCGAAACTTTTTTATATGAAGTAATTAAATTAAGCAATAATGTTATCTAAAAACCTTGAACAATAAAATATAACTTCATATTTTCTTTTCTTTTTTTTATCTTCCCTATAGTCTTTTTGGTTATAATTTTCTAGTAAACAACCGCTAGAAGAAATATATGAGTTATTTCACAATGTTTATTTTGAAAGAAACCACCGCACGAATGCTGTCTACATATGACCAAGGTAAGTCACATAGATAAATTTTGTCTGCGACTAGAATGCTACTTTTAGAAGCTTCTTTTCTGTGTTTTGTTCGAATTTTTCTTTCGTTGCTTACAGAGTTTTTCCATTTGTAAGAGATCAATTGCTTTTAAAATTAATTCATATTGCGGTAGTACTTTTTTTCGTATTAGAAATTTAATCCAATCACTAAGAATTTTTAATTGATAAAAATGAAATTAAACATTTTTAAATAAATAAAACATGTGTAAATATATAAAATTAATTTCGGATTTGTGCTAAATATAGATTCATTTTCTTATTTTTTATTATGAGTTAATTTAAATGCAAAAGTATTTTTATGGCATACTCGAATACAAGAGATACTTCCATGAAGTTTGTATGATAATCTTTGAAAAATTAATAAAGTTTTTACTTGCATCGCGAATTCAATTCCAAAAACGATTTAAAAAAAATAAAGGATCTTGGTTTTTGCTAAATATGTGTCCTAGAATAAAGTTACTGAAAATATTTATAAATAGCTCGACAATTTTGATATATATTTCTACTTTGAAAACAGGAAAACAAGATAATTTTGAATTTTGAATTTGTAGAAGCATGTTTGTATGTATAAAGTATGAAATCTTAAATGTACAAATTCAGAAATGATCGAAAAAGATATTTAAGTACTGAATTCCTCCTAATTCTGTACTGAACTTATTATACTAATTTTATATGTAACTGTTATTTATCAACATACTAAACATTTCTATATAAAATAATCCCTTCGATCATAAATATGCATATTTTAAATCAACTGTATATCATAAAATAAAGTTTATAGTTTAATTAATTTAAAATCCAAACACAGATAAATTTATTATACTACTATAGTCGCTAAAAGCAAGATAAAAAAAGGTTTAAAAAAGTGCATATGCTTAGATAATGAGCTAATAAATAATATTTTTTAATTAATTGAAAATTAATTAATTTAAAAATAAATAAATTTAACAATTACAACTGCTTCACAAAATTAACCATATCTCATATTTACTTGACCAAATAATAGACAAACATTTACATATAACTTAAGCATTTTATACTTACTTTCATCTTCTATGAGCAAAACTATTTGTCTTTGCTACATGCAGCTGAACGAGTATCCGAACCTTATTATATGATTCTTTAAGTATCCTTATCAAATTGGCTTTTTTAGGGGGGGGAGAGAAAAATCGGAAAATATAAACAAAATGGGGAAATAATAACGAGTATGATAAGTGATATTGAAAATTCTTTTCTAAACTGAGGAAAATTTTTTAAAGCCTCAAATAGTGTTTCACTGCATTGATATCACTGATCATAATTTTCTCTCCCCCCCCCTTTCAGACTTCGGTTTTAAATAATGTTTGCATTCGATGTTACTTCACATAGTGAGTTCGTGTTGAATGTCATTGATGGACACTAAAGATATGAAGAGATTATCGAAGATGTGAAAAGGACAAGAAGTTAACGCGCTTTAAAAACATTTTAAAGCGTCTAGTGACAACCAAAATACGATGCTACACAATTCCTTGCGGAACACGCCTTGCCTTTCTTCCTGACCTTTAATGCAGGAAAAGGAGTTAGCTTTTCAAAGTAATATACTTTTTTCGATATTTCTACACACTCTTACCACTCATTTTTTTCAATTATAATACTTCCGTGCATATTGCAGTTTTCATTTTTGATTTTTAATTTAAATGCAAGTTTATAATGAACCATCATGTGTAATTCATGGCTTTCTCATATCTTACTGAAATTTTAAAAAAAATATTTTATTGCTTACAATATTTTTTATACCTGCAGTTTACAGTTATGTTCTTACAATATTTATAATTTCCTATCTTTCTTTTTATTAATTTCTTAAAATAAAGCAATGTTTTCTTATATTTCATGTTTTTTTTTCTACTTAATTTCTGATATTTATACATTAATCTGAATTTCCGCTTATCCGAATAGAACCGATTTCAGTTTCATTCTGATAATTTAAGTTACTTTGCAGAAAGCTTTCTAAGATCTAATTTAAAATGTATCAAAAATACAAACATGATTTGCGACATTTTCTTTAAAGTCAAAAGGGTACGTCTATTTTCCTAATTATTACTTTCTTAATTAAGATGGAATTTAAATAAAAATATTTTTAATAAGTTTTATACTATTAAAATGACTTATTTTATTTCATTAATTAACTGCTTGAATAAAATGTATCAGTTTTAATTAGATTAATTAAAGCTGATACATTTTATTTTAATTTCAATATCTTTTTATTCTATTGATCTAACAACATGCTTAGATTTCTTTGCATGAAATTATACTTCCATCAAGCTGCAGGAAGCAACAAAATATTGAATGAATGTAAAGTCTAATTAAATCTGATACTTTAATAAAATATCCTTTCAAATCTTTAAAAGAAAAGTATTTTCATTTCATAGAATATGGCCACTTTTAAATGTCTCATTATTAGAAATGAGAAAATATATTTAATAATTATAGTATAATGTATATATTAATGTTACCAGTTATTTTAAATACAAGACAAATGTTTATTGAGTTAGAATGTAAAATGCAAATTGATAAATATTATTTCGCTTTTTCCTAATCGTTTTTACATTGTATTTAAAAGATTGATTTAATTTTATGAATAAATTGAGAATAAAATACTATATATATATATATATATTTGTATTTTTATTGAACAATCAATGTTTAAATCAAGGTGATAGACACAGCATTTTAAATCTGAATTTATCTACTATTTCCAGTACTACACAGGGATTTCCATTTTCAAATTTTTAATTTCTTAAATATTTTTGATTTTAGAAAAATACATATCTGTAATATATATAATTTTAATTGTACTTGTTTTTCTAATTCAAAAGGATTTAAATCGGTTGGCCTTGTAACAGTTTGTTTTGTATATGATGTCAAATTAAAACCTACTGCCAATAACTTACAAATTAAATACAATTATTCTTCCAAATTGGATTAGTATGATATCACGTCTAAGAAAATAATAATACTTATAAATAATAATACTTTATAATACTTATGATAATATTAAATAATATGTTTCTAAAATTTTTACTTTTATAATTTTTGTTTGCACTTAGAAAATTCCAATTTTGAAAACAAAGATATAGTTTTCCTTATTGTGGGAAAGTTGATATAAAATCAAATATTTATCAGCTCATTAAAAAGAGAGAAATGTTGCAATAAACAAATAAAAAATTTAATTATTTTTAAATATTTATTAAATTTCCAGAATAATGGCACATTTATAAAAATGTGAATTCATTATTTCGTGTTAAATTAGAGACATTAAATCCTATTTCATAGAGAAAGAAATTTCATTTTCATAATTTTTGTAATTATGAAATAAAAAAATATATTTCATTTTCCTGTACTAAAAGATGTGATTTTAGCCAATGAAATAGCAAAGTCTTTAAGCTCTAAATAATTAAGAATACGCAAAAAAAAAACAAAAAAAAACACCTTGTTTTATAGAATCTTTGTATTTAATTTTTCTTTACATTTCCTTTTATTTCATTGTATTTTCTTTAATTATCCGTTGTAATCGGAAATCAGTTTCGAGCTGTGGCGCTTTCAAAAATAAGTTATTTTGTAATAGTGTCAAATTACAGGCTTTAAATACAAAATATCTTGAAGAAATTAAGAAAACAACTTCAGAATTTTCCATATTTGCTAATAATTCTCATTTGCAAAATTAAGAACTATTTGTGAAGTACTTCTTGAAGATCTTCTTAAGAAATACTTATTTAAGAAGATTTATATGAAATCTTCTTATCAAGAATGCATAATTACTTTTTATATCTCTTTAAGAATATTTAATTCGTGTCATTTAAATATTAATTAAAGCCAGACTTAGAATTTTTCCCAGTTCCCATTTTTTTATGAATTTTTTTTAATATCAAATTTAATTTTATTTTCGCTTTAGTTTATAACGAGAGATTATTTAATATAGTTGCATATTTAGAAGCTTGATCATCTATAAATCATTGCAAACATATTTTTATTTTATAAGATAGTAATCAATAAAATTTCTTACTTAGAGCTTACATGAAATACATTTAAGATATGCAACTTATTTTAGATATTTGACCTCAATTTCTTTATATTAACTTTTTATGTGTTTCATATTGATGCTTTGGAATATTTCATTTATTGAATAAAAAGAATAAGAAGAATGGGTTACAAAAAAGAAAAAAAAATCCAAATGCATCTGAATATAAGATCTTTATTCAGCGAAAATAGTATTTTTTTCCCTTCCTTCTTGTAAAACACAAAAACATTATGAAGTAATCATTTCTTTTCAAAGATATTAATAGAAAATTTATTATTTATAATCTTCTATATCATTTCAATTACCTCAAAAAATAAACATTGAAAAAATAACTGCAGTTAAAGATTTAATTAAAACCTCTTTTTTTATATATACTATTGACTTGTAGGTCAATTTCGAAAAAGAAAAATTATCTATTTGTGTAAAATATGGTGATATATTTTTAAAAGGCAGTTACAAATTCAAATTTCAATCAAATTAACATTACTCTCTTTGAGTTCAATTGGTTCTTTCAGTTGTTAACGATTACTACACATACTATCAATTAATATGAATTTAATATTTAGTGATAAATACTATTGATAAAAATATTTACTTTTTACATATTTTTAGAATTTTTTTTAAAAAAAATTCAGTTACGTCTACATATTTGTGATTCCGTTATTATGAAATTTTACACAACAATGTATACAAGGAATATATATTTATCAACCTTAATTTTATTACATGGAAATAATAAAGAATAAGTAGGACAGCGCTTTTCTAATTCTTCATATTGTACGGAATTCTTCGGGGTTCTTTCGACGATTTGTTGGTAGCTGAAAAGAAACACATCCAGCAGGCTCAGTAGAAAACAATGACGACGTTTATTGGACCCGAAGATACTAATAGAAGGACAGCATATACACAGGCGAGACGAACACAGGCAACACACAGCATCACACTACAACAGACAGTAGCCCACAAGCTGTAATCGGTAGTAATAAAACCATAGCACACAAAACGGACAGACACGATTCAGCAGAAGGAAGGAGTCTTTGTAGGTTCACTCTAAGGTCTCCCCAAACGTCTGCAATTCACCATTGTCTCCTCGCTTTAGATGTATCCAACTGCCGACTCACTATTACAAGACTGGCTACTCCACACACAACTAGATGCTGCTTCCACAGTAAACACAAGAATTGGGCATATAGCTCAATTCAAGAAACGCTTGAATTCCACACAGCGCTTGCGCTTCTCCGAGGTGATCCAATTATTCTCCGTTGACTCTTCCCACTATTACGACTCTGTACAAAACTGACTTCGTCTTGAAACTGCCTTCCTTTTTATAGTTCACGGAGGCGGGCAGAGAAGGTTCTGGAACAATCAGGTATATATCGCTTCCTACTGGCCAAATCGCTAAAATCCTGGAAGTTTCCAGTATTATCTATTTCGTCAACGAAGTCGCCAAATTCGTGACCAAGTTTGTGGCCAAGTTCTAAGACTCGACACCCGATCGGCATCCAACAAGGCTGATTGTAAAACGGTATTTCAAGTGATTGAACTAATCATACTGGGAAGCAACATTACAGAGACAACCTTTACTGAATGCATCATTTCTAGTAACTCTCTTTTCTTTCTCATGGGCAATCAATCTATCTGGGACATATTAGTACAGTAACACAGATGAGAGTAATTATCTACAAGATGATTAGAATTAAAACAAATTAGCTCTGTTTATGAGGT
Organism: Argiope aurantia; assembly: GCA_026543865.1. Lineage (NCBI taxonomy): Eukaryota > Metazoa > Arthropoda > Arachnida > Araneae > Araneidae > Argiope > Argiope aurantia. The sequence continues at coordinate 31,005 of JAPMOR010029851.1, forward strand.
AAAGTTTAAAAACTCAGATTTACAGCATTTTTACCGGCTTGCATTATGCTGTATATACAAAGGACAGATTGTAGGAGATATTAAACGTTATTGAGATTTTTTTTCAGTATTAAAGAAGTATTATTCGGTATTGCAAAACATTAAATAACATTTTAAACAATGAGGAATTTTATATAATATTGTAAAATATGTTTGTCTGATTAAGGTAGAAGCACAAATTCTACTAGTGCAAGATTCGCACTATTTGTAAGAAAAGATAGGCATACCGTTTTTTTTAAATCTTACATATACATATATTTTCTTTCTAAATTTAACAAGTATTTGGTAAAAAAATAATTTCGTATCCAATAATATGCTGATAAAGGACAGAAGTTTTCTAGATTTACTTAAATAAAATATGCAAGTGAAAATTACATTTACATAATATTTCTGCTTCTATCTAACAATTGAACAGTATCCAAACACTGACTAACAATTTCTATGTATATTCCAAATTATTTTAATTTAGTTTACAAGAATATCTGAAGTTTTGCGAAATTATCCTCGGAAATGTATTATATAATTGATTTTATCTCAGCCCCGGAGGGCCAGGCACAGGAGGAAATCTGTTGTTGTAATTCATAAATCCTATGCCTAAGAAACAGAGCACATCATTATCGTAAATAAAGTCTCAACTCACTAGTTAGGAAACTGAGAATAATGCAGAGAATTCCAGATATATTTTCATATAGTGCTTATTCGAAAAGAATCTTGTCATAGGTTAAAGTTAGTGAAACAATAATCTCATTTGGGAATGATTAATTCTATGAATACATTTACCTCCATATTTCATAGAAAAATAACATTTTGTATTAATTTAAACAGCGAAAGATGCACTAAAATTAATTTTTAGGGGCCACTATATGTTTTCATGCATAAAAATTTGAATCCATATATCCCCAGATAAATAAGCTTTATAACCAGTTATAGTTTATGCAGCCATTTCTCTTAAATGTTAGTGCCAAGAAAACTATTTAATTACGTTTACTTAGTTAATAACATCACTTCTATATATATTTAAAATAAATTTTTATTTTGAAGCACAATATATGGGAATTTATTTTTGTTCATTTTTAAAGTAACGTTTATATTACGAGCATTCCAAAAATTTATATAATTGTAGAGGGACGAGACTCTTTATTATGTCTTATGCCATGGATGAAAGAATGAGTTCAGTTTCAGGAACTACTTTTTATTAGCGGGTTAAGTTCCACGGCACAAACATTTAACACAACCATATTGAAGAACAAGGCATAGAACAAAAAAACACGGCAAGCAAGAACAACACCAGAGACCAGAATGAGGAATCATGGGAAAACATGGCTCTTGATAGGTGGCTCTAGTAGCGCCACCTATGAAGAAAGGAGAAGGCAGTAATTGTAACCGCTACATAATGATTTTTTAAATCTGTCATTGTTTTCAATAATTTAGGTAATAAATGAAGCAAAAGATCTACAAAATAAAATAATATTAAGTTGTGGATAAATATTAGCTATATTAAATCTTCAAATTAAAAGTTATATTAAAGCAGATCAGAACACAATTTGCAAAATGCATATTGATGGGAAACTAGATTATCCCTAATTACATAGGAGATTTCAGTATTTCTTTTACTATCATTTTTTTTAAATATTCAACTGCAAATTATAAAACATTGCTCATTTCTTTCAAATTTCAATTTTTAGACTTTTTTAATACTTTTTCATAATTAGACGATGCATATTAAAAATCAATCAAGAATACAAACTTTTTAAAAAAAGTCAAGATGTTTGAAAAGAAACTTAAACTTTCTTTTTCATTTTAGTAATGTGTTCCAATTTCAAATAACCGCAAGTATGAATTTACTTTATTTATACATTTCGAAATGGAATAAAAATTTAGAATTCTATGACTGTAGACGTTTTAATGTTAATAAGTATTTTGAATGCCTCATATGCTTGTCTTCAACATAAATTTAAAAACGAGCACGCAGCTTACGAGATAGATTATATTTTACGAACACATGACAATGGTCAATGGATACTAAGATGAAATAACGCTAGACGGTCTTTCAGTTAAAGTAATATTCAATATTGTGAAAATAGCACATATCTTAGAAAATAAGAGCCGTGATCAGCATTTGTGCTTGCCAAAATTAAAGTAAAACATTGTAACAAACAAACATTCAAAATACTAATAATTTGTGATAAAATATAATAACAAAGGTTAGAATTTAAAAAATAACGGAACTAATAAATTCAATTTCTATCCGATTTCCTAATTTAATCAACTTTTTTTTTAAACTATTGTTTTAGACAGGTAATAGGCTTTTCATTATTTAAAGAGAAGAATGCGTTTTTAGTTTCTAATAATCATAGACGAAAATAGTAACAATTTTAGGAAATTAGGAAAGAAGGAAAATTTCCAAGTTTTGATGCTATGAATGATATAAAGTAGAATACCTTAAGACTTTGGAATGGGTGTTAGAAACTTAAATCTAAAGTATGAATGGACCAGTGATTACAATATCCGTTCACCAATAACATGATCGAATTTCTTCTACTTAGCAGTTAGATTAGTAATCTGTCTTATGATTTGATTTGTCCATTTTAGAACTACTCGAAATCCATTTTGGGACAGTCTTTGTTATTTTTAACCTTGGCCACATGAGGAAGATATTACCTGACAGGACTTCACTCTCACTATTTTCTTGATACATCAGTCTTACTCAGTGAAGCCATTATGTGTATTACCCGAATTTAATTGCAGATCCATGCTTACATCGTGCAGGAGGTTGGATTAGATGATTTCCAAGCCACGTGAAAGTTATTTAATGGATAGACTTTTTAATTTTGAGCCATGAACTTATAACCGAGGCTCGAAATTACAAAAATCATGGTCTTACGCTACAGTTTGAATTTTATCAATGGGAAGAGTTTTTACATCGACTAATTATACATACAGTGGGACATACAATGTCCTAATTATACATACAGTGGATATATAGCGAACCTTCTATTGAATACTATTACACATGCAATTATCTGCCACCAAATCAATGCGGCGTCCTCTTGCAGGAGGAGAAAGACATGAATGACGTGAAAGCATGGTGTTGGATAATGTGCAGTTGGATGTTAAATAGTTGAAGGGATAATTTTTTTCCCCCAAGTGATTTTAATGCCAAAAAAGCGAACTATATTTATACTGTACAATCAAATCTATTTTTTTTTGTCAGCTTAAAATATTTAAGGAAAGTCCAATGAATAGCATTATTACTTATTTGTTTGATCAAAAATGGCTTTGAAAAATAGATGTATTTGGTGACCATATGCTCGTCCACATTATTAATAGCATTAATTTAGTCATGCCAATCAACTTTGATGAATCATTCCTTTAATGAAATCAAAGCTGATAATGATTTGGCATTATTTTAAAAGATTTTATTATAAAAAGTTAAATGAATAGATCCTTCATTCATTAAATTTAAAATCAACGAATTTTTTAATCATTATTATTACATTCCAAGCTCTGGTAGAATTTTAATTGCATTCATTTGAAATGAGGATGGGCAGGAGGATTTAATTAAATCAAAATCCTTCTTTTTTAGTAAGCCATAATCAATTTTCATCAACCAGGATGAAAAAAACAAAGCCATCATCACTTTAATTGATGATTATTTTTTTAGCCATGGCTCTGTACCATTGTCCTTCTCATCTTTGCCGCCCAAAAGAGGAAGGGGAGAGACAAGACCCAGACGATACAAGGCGCCAACAGTTCAATCCCTCCATGTACGTATACATTCGAAAGCCCATGTATTTATGCTAACGTCTTCTTTGTGACGACTTCTTTCCTACCCCCTCTCTCTTCCAATCCTGGCCAGCTTCCATGGGCATCTCCCCTCCCTCTCCAACCACTGCAACTTATATAACATCCCCCTTTCCGTAACCCACCCTCCATCCCTGTGAATTCTAACTTCGGATTTAGAAGGACCATTGACGGAGCTCAGGGTTCCGTCTCAAGGGGGTCAATAGTAAATTGTGGCGAATTTAAGAAAGCGTTTGGCATAAGGAGGTATTGAGAATGTTACTGGGGAGGGGGTTGCTTTGAAAAGTAACTTTTCGAGTATCACTGTGGAATAAAAGGTCTTGATATGGGTTTTGGGCAAGAAAGTGCTTTTTTTTCTCTTTTTGAATAGCCTAACTAGAATTGTTCTCTCTTCAAATCGTAAACTAGGGAATTCTCTGTATTATTCTCTGCAAAAGTCGAGTCAGCAGTTGTGATCTTGGCTCATTATTCTTTTTACTTTTTAGAAGGCGATTTCTGGAGAGTGGATATCTGAAGGGGCGGCGATTAGACTACAAGTTTGTTGGAATTGACGTCATTATTTGTAGCAAAGGGAAAGAATAAATAATATATTTATATTGTTCAGAAATAATTTCATAAACTGAAAAAGAAATTTGGCTTATAATTTACCACAAGCATTTCATGTTTTTTAAGAATAATTTCTTGCAATAAAGCGCTACATTGCTAGAATGAGTTAAATTTAAAAAAAAGAGAGAAATTGTCTGATATACTGAAATTGATAAACTGATTCTGTATAATTCTAATACAGTATCGAAAATGCTGTTTCATACTGTTCTTAAATTTAAATTGAAACAACATTTCGTGAATTTCCCCTCTTTCTAAGTACTATAACTACATGAATACCTTTTCTTTTATTATGAAATGTTGTTCTTAGAATCACAATGAAAAACGAAATAAAATTTCTATTCTACGTTTTTTGAGATAAAAGAGTTCATAAGAATCAAATGAAAATAAGTTTGAGGAATAGAATCTTTGAGATCTGAATACAGGTAGAACTAATTTTTAATTCCACTCAAACAATTTTTCAATTATTTTCAAAATAAATTAATCTCTCACTGATCATAGAAATTTATTGCTTGTGGATCATATAAAGTTCAAATAAGGAAACAAACTGCCTTTAATTCTATTATTAATAATATATATATATAATACATG
>JAPMOR010029873.1:0-12542 GCA_026543865.1 Argiope aurantia
AAGATTAATTTTTAGCAATATTCATAAAATATGGGAGGGTTAATATCCATTTTGATGTGATAATTTACATTAACACTTCTTTTAATAACAATAAATTATTTATTTCTTCTACATGCAATTTGTATGTATCAGAAATTATTTGTATTAAATATTTTTTTTCCATTTAATCGTAGTTAAAGAATCGGAATTGTTCTCCTCAACTTAATGGAGTTTCCCATATGAGATTTTCATTTAAAGAGAGCACAATCAAGTATTATAACCATTATTATTGATTTAAAACTTGCAACTATAAAAATTAAAATAAATAATCTTTTTCTTTACACATTTTGTGAAAGGGCAAAATGTTATAATTCTCTTTCACTTGACAGAAAAACTAACAACAAAATTTTACTAACAATTTATTGATTTTTACAAAATTGATTAACATAATTTTACTGGACAGTAATTTTAAAATTCAAAATACTGCGAAAACTACCTTGTTTCATACGAGTAAACGTTTACAAGCGTTAGTTATGACTTAGTTTGCTGCATGCTAAATCTCAAAAAAGTAACTATGTATTGCAAAAAATAAATTTTTTGATAAAAACTGATTTTTAAAAGTGAAGGTGAAAAGTATTTTGCCATCTGAGAAAACATAAGTTATGATTTTTAAAAAATCAATCAAGGAATTATACGCCAAATTGAATTTTAAGTGAAGCGAACTTGTAATAAAAGAAATAAATAACATAAAAAAAGAATAATAATATAAGAAAACAGAGAAGAAAATTCTATTTACCATATTTTAATGCTATTTAATTATACTTTTTTAGAAGAATTAAATTTAATCAGTTGTAAAAAAGGATCTAATCTAATCGTGTCTCTTTGTAAATTTCAACCTTTTTCGCTTCATTTCACGGTATCATAAAACAATCGAATGCGTATTTAGACATTTTACAATTTTCATACTTTATGAATTCATTCCAAAATATAAAAACATAATTACAATTTTATATCAACATCACAAGCCACATCATACAATTTATAGCGCCTCTGCTCTAGCGTGTTCAGAAAGAAATAAACAAGAGCAAATACAGACTTTTTTTACACTTTGCAAAGACAATCTAAACCCTGTAGCTTATATAATCTTATAGAGGAGCAATCTAACAATATTTTTGCATTAATTACCGAAAATAACAAAGGAAGTTGAAATTTTAAATAAAATATTGTACATATAGAGGAGCTGTAAATAAAATCACATCAATGAACTGTCTTCTATTTTGCAAATACACTGGTGTGCAAAACTTAAGCAATAGGTATGTTTTTTGTCATAACTTCACGAGAAATCATCTGAGAGACATGAAATTCAGAAATGAGATACAGCATTTTGTTCTGAAGGAATGACGAAAGCATAGTTGCGCAGAAATGAATACAATGCATACAGTATGGAATCAAACAAAAAAAAGGCTTTATTGAACTCATAGTATCGTTACATATGATTGTCTGTCCAAGAGGAAGAACATGAAGCAAATTTTCTTTAGTATGGGATGTGCCCTCCCCTTACTGCAATTGTTGCTTCGCACCGTCTCCCCATAGTCAGCACTAGATTGTTCAACACTTCTTGAGGTAAGAGTGCCCATTCCTCAATCAGCATCTGTTTAAGTTGTCGGGTGTTCCCAGGAGGATGTAATCGTGCCGCAAGGTGTCTCAACAAAGCATCCCACACATGTTCTACCGGATTTAAATCAGGGGAGCACGCCGGCCAATCCATTAGGGTGATATCTTCACTTTCCAGGAGCTCATCAACAGCATGATTCCTGTGTGGCCGTGCATTGTCATCCATAAAAACGGAGTCTGATTCAATGGCACCTCGGAACAGACGCACATGGGGAAGGATCGCCTACTGACAATAGCCATCTCCAGTTACAGAACCTCTGTCGAAAACGTGGAGCTCAGTCCGCCCGTTCATCATAATGTCTCCCCAGACGAACACTCCAGGACCACCGAAACGGTCTCTTTCCGTGATGTTTCTGGGATGAAACCATGTCCCGACCTCTCTCCAAATCAACTGGCGTTGGGAATCGCTTGTGGCACTAAAACGACTCTCATATGTAAAGAGGACACGACTACATTGATGAGATGTCCAGTTTTTGTGCTCCCTGCACCACTCTAAACGGTGCCGCCGGTGGGAAACTGTCAAAGGGATGCAGCGTTCAGGACGGCGGGCGAATAGGCCACCTTTGTGAAGGCGTCTGGACACAGTAAAACGCGACACTTGTCGCCCCGTTGCTGCACACAGTTGCTGAGCAATGGCGCTTGCTGACTGGTTTCGGGTTCTTTTCGCCTGCAGGATGATATGTCGGTCATCCACTGCAGTTGTTTTCCTGGGGCGGCCACCACCTACCTTTCTCACAACTGTACCTGTGGTTTGGAAGGCTTTCCAAGCGCGCGAAACGACACTTTTGTTGATTCCGAACTCTTCAGCTACACTGGTCACACTACGCCCCTCTTCCAGCTTTCCGATCATTCTTCCACGTGTGAAATCGTCCAGGTGATTTCTGCTAGCCATATTTCACGAATTAACTCACGTGCACTTGCAGCGAATGTCTTTAATTGCGTCTCCGTCCTTCTTTTTATTGTAGTGTTGAGATGCGCGCGCCTTCCGCACGTGTTTTGTGTACGCTCACGTCGCCAGTGACGTTTTGTTCCTGATATTTGCATACGCATGACCTTTCTCTTGAATTACGTGTTCATTGTACTGATCGCTAGAACTCCTTTTCTGCAATTTCATGGCTATCTGCTTAAAATTTGCATTGTTGCTTAAGTTTTGCACACCAGTGTACAATTCAATGAATTTTAAATTTTAATAATTAAAAGAGTAGCTTAAATGTGTAAAAATTTTAGACAGGTTTATTGGTCTTTACTCATAACCAAGGACGATTATTTCTAACTTCAAAAGAATAAAACGATTTGTCAATTAGTAAATAGAAAGAATATGTCTGAAATTCATGAGAAACTCTTGGTTGAGAACCAAGTGCGATTATTTCTAAATTTAGGAGAATAAAATGATTTGTCAACTAGTAAATAGAAAGAATATATCTAAAATTCATGAGAAACTATTGGTTGAGAACCAAGTGCCATTATTTCTAAATTTAGGAGAATAAAACGATTTGTCAACTAGTAAATAGAAAGAATACGTCTAAAATTCATGAGAAACTATTGGTTGAGAACCAAGTGTAATTATTTCTAACTTTAAAAGAATAAAACGATTTGTCAACTAGTAAATAGAAAGAATATGTCTAAAATTCATGAGAAATTATTGGTTGAGAACCAAGTGCGATTATTTCTAAATTTAGGAGAATAAAACGATTTCCGAAATGATAAATATAAAGAACATGCCTAAGAATCAATGGATTAGAGCGAATGTAGGCAAGAAACTTTAACATTCGCTGCCATATTCCTGCCTAAGATTCCCAGCACTATATAATAACATGTATATCTCCTTGATTTTAATTAATTGTTGAAGAAAGGAGAATATTTAATTAGATAGTAGTTGTGAATTATTAGCGATTCACTTGTGAACAAAACCAGAACACATAATATATACAAACGCATGCTCTATTCACATCACATTCTATAAGGAATGAGGATTTCCGTTGTTACCTGAATATGGATTATACGGCAATCATAATCCATTAAGGTAGATAAGTTGCTTGATGTAATTTTCGTTTGAATTCGTATACAAAATGAGATTTGTTTTTGCTTATAAAATCTGTTACTGTTTATTATTCAGATAACGGATTTTATTAAAAAGATTTAGTTTCATTTTTTTTCTAAAATACATTTGAATTTAAATCCGATTTTTACTTAACAGTTAATTGCTTATTTTAGTATTGATATCTTTTTTTATGCTGCATAAAAAAGAATACATTATTTTAAATATTTCTGTAAATATATTAAAGTAATAATATAAATTTCTTTGAATTTTTGAAATTTGCGGTGTGACAAGTTAATTTCTTCAAATAATTGGATTTATATCCTTAAAAGGAGTCTTTCAAAATAAACTCAGATATCTTAAAATAATTTTTTTAAAGTTGGTTTCTATGTTAAATAAGTCTTTTGGTCAACACTGTACAGTGAGTTTGATTTGGTCAGTAAAGTGCATTCGCTTATTTTATGTACAAAAATCATTTGTCAATTTTTATAATAAATTCCCCCCCCCCCCCAAAAAAAAAACATTTTCTTCGATTATGTAGATAGGTGCGAAAAGGGAAAATGATAAAATATAATTTATCATATTATTTTAATTTCAAGGAATGATAAATTAATGAAATGGTTTATAGACAACTCATATTTTATTTTCACATTTGGAAATCAAGTTAAAAAGAATTTTCGTTCCATTTACTGTGTTAATCTACACTTACGTTTTGAGCTTTCAAAGTAGTACAAAATTTTCTATAAAATATATATATCCATGAAAGTACAAAACATCCGATAGATTTAAATTTCATGAATGCATCATTTTCTTGCATAATTAAACTAAAACCATATCATCTCAAACAATATTATATTCTAAGGAAGAACAACAGAAAGAATTAATTAACAAAAACAATCACATTTTCAAAACATTCATATGAATATGTGCACTGTCGTAAGAAAGATTTCCATCCCTTTCTCTGAAAGAAATAGGTCAGCAAATGAGAAAACATTCCAGAATGTCAATTTGGAAGGAAAACAAACAGATTCATATTAAAAAAAAAGAATAGTAACATATTACTTTTTATTCCAAAGAAGAGAATGGAAGAAATATGTTTAATAAGAAGAATGCATTTCGTAGTTCAAGAGGAAAGTTACTGAAGCGTTAAGTAAAGCCTGATTCAGAACATCTGTTTCTTGGCCAGACGTAAAAATAGGGTCCCATTCAAGCTGATTCAGAAGAATTTTTCATTTAAGGATTAATACACTTGGCGTAGTAATTCTAGTATGTTTTATTACTTTTCAAACAAATTTAGATACTTAGTTTTTCCATTAATTTGAATTCCGTTTTTTCTTTTCAATTTTGATTGAAAAGAAAATAAAAGGAACGAACTGTAATTACATTCTATGTTTACGAATATTTATGACTGGAATAAAAGTTTCAAGAATTAAAATTCATAAAGCAAATACAAACATAATTAATTTTGAACTACTTCAAATTTACTATTTATTTTCTTTCTATTCTTCTTACTATTTTTAACGTTTTTCTTTCTTTTTTTTTCATTTTGATTGAAAAGACAATGAAAGGAAAGAGCTATAATTGCATTTTACATTTATGAATATTTGTTATAGAAAGAAATATTTCTAAAATTTAAACTCTTAAAGCAAACAAACACGTGATTAATTTTGCATTGCATCAAATAAATGATTAATTTTACTAATTTTAAATTAATCATAATTAAAATATTCAAATTGTCAAATTCATGCCACGAAGAAACAAAATGAAAAAGTTTTGGAATACTGTAGAATCTATATGACGTGGAATGAAGAATTTTACACGTATTAATTAATAAACACGCATATTTAGAAAAAAGAATTTTCAATAATAAAATATAACTAGCTATTTTTTACTTTATTAATTTTAATAATACTGTTGTTGAATAGCGGAAGAATTATTCTTCAATGTTTCATATGCTTTGAAACTGGTATTATAAATGTGTTTTGATTGAGTTTTTAAAAATTCAAGATTATATGAAACCTTTTACAGTTGATGAAATTATTTCTTTCAGAAAGTTAATTGAATTACAGCCGGCATCCTGGCCTACAGGTAGCGCGTCTTCCCCGTGATCTAGGCGTCCCGGGTTCGAGTACTGGTTCGGGCATGATTGTTCTCTTCCTTGTAATCTCTCTGTGAAGTGCGTGAATGAGCCCCCCCCCCCCTGTAAAAAGGGGTGTGCAAGCGAGTGTGAGTGGGCTATCTACATTTGAGCCAGAAGTCAGACTTCTGCCCTCGGGTGCATAGGGGTCTTTACCCTCAGAAGCTACTGCGCAAAAATTTGTCTTAAAATAGTCACACGACAAAAAAAAAAAAAAATGAATTACAGAAAGTGAAGATATAATTTAACGAATGATGTTCCAATAATTTCATTAATTTTTTAAACAATATTCTCTTTTCTTAGAAAAGCAGCTTTATCATAAAATGAGCATAGAAGTTTGAACAAAAAATACGTTCTAATTTTTCAGAAATTTATCAAATTATAACTACAATGTGAAACTGAAATGGATCCTTTAATTGCAAAGGGAAATAAAGTTCATCATTTAATTCTATAGATAATTAGAACTAATAACATAATAGTATCTTGTTTTGGAAATAGAGAATTGATAAATTAATTATAGTTTTTGATCTTTGTTTGTATTAAATTGTTATTAAAATATGAAACATTTCTCATAGTTTAATAAATTAGTATTTATTAAGAATAATGAACATTTTTTTATTCCTAGGAAACACCACTATTTTTTTATTATTCAATAGACAAATTATCAGCAGATTTAAATTACTGATAATATCTGATATAAAATTATTGAAATTCTTAACGACATATGAAACTAATTCTAAATGGATACATGAACATTTAAATTCCTTGAAAATTTTTGATTAGTATATATATTTAAAATCGTCTGAAGAAAGTGATATTTTGAAATTGTAAACATTGAAAACTTTTAGAACCATACAGAATTTATTCAATTTAATGAAATATTTTATTTCATATGAAAACTTATATAATGCAAGGTTTAAACTATCATAATTAATAATAATAATTTAAAGCTGATAATCTCTTTACAGAAGGAAAAGGGTGAAACATTTAGCATCAATTGTATTAATTTAAACCCAATTTTACTTTTTAAAAATCAAATTTTGTTATTACAATTTGAATGTATATGCCATTTGCCTGTCGAAATGCATTGAAAGCTTAATTACTAGGATATCTTTTAGAAACATAATCTAAAGAGAGTTTAAAGTTATTAATAATCAAAATATTTGCACCGTAATTCTCGATTATTTAATGTTATAGTGGTTTAATAATTTTCTTCAAAACTGTTTATTTTAATTTAAAAGAAAAACATGCGAACGTTTAGTAAAGCTGGTTTAGTCAGAAGTAACTAGACTCAGCACAAAGGTGTAACCTCCAAACTATCGTAGAACATTTTATTGCAACAGGCAAGCCATTAGAATTTTGGACGTTTTCCAAATAAAATGTGTGGTAAAATACCCCGGAGAGAAATCAATAACGATACAACATTAATTTTCAAACTATCTAAACGGTTTTCGATTTTTTTTAAATACGAAAACTTTTTCCAGACTTAAGAACTTATTACAAATGCAATATATCTGTTCTTGAAACAGCAAAAAAAAAACAGATTAAATGCAATTTGATAGCATCGTTTGCATCGGAAAATAATTTTATTCTAATCAATCTTTGAAAGAGTCTCTGATTCAGCTTTTTGAATATTCTCATAATATCACTCTCATATATTCATAAAAAATATTTTATTCACATTTCATTTATAAGCATCATTTAAAATGCAATTAAAATGAATTAAAATTATTCCAAATACATTATTCTTTAAATTTAACATCAACAGATAGTTATTTCTCTTATTTATTTGAGGAAAAGATAGTTGCCAGACTTAATATTATTATGTGATACTTTTCTGCCCAGAAATTTTCCATTGCTTAAAATATTAATCCATGAATGAATGTCTCAGTTATGAATTTATTTAATCTTCTGTTAGATGATAGATTGTATTTGAATGCTTACAGTTATTTCAATTCATATATAAGAACATAAAGTTAATTGATGTGTTTGAAGGTGACTAATAAATTTTTGTCTTTGACTTCGACTTTGATTTAATATGGAATTGGAATTCAAATATTGGATTGGGATTCAAATCATTTAATCCCAATTGCACTCCCGCACTCATAGTTAAATTTAGTGAAATGAATATCATGTTTAAATTTTTTTCAATTGTTGATTCAGAACGGATTTTGCAATCTCGAAACATGGATGAGGAGGGTGCATGAGTTTGCAGCAACACTTTGCTGTCTTGTAGATTAGGCTTGTGTATAGGCACTGCAGAATTGCAGCATCCCAGCTTTTCTTACTGGAGAAATATAATCGTTAACTTGTTAATTTTGAACAAGATTTCAGAATTCACGAGCAAAGCATTCCTTTTAGAACATTTTATATTCAAAGGAAACATAATATCTTTCCTATTTGAGAGAATACTTCCAAAAATAGCCGATCTCAATTGCTTCTTAAGCATGACAGAAAGCGTATTCCTTCAGTTTACAGCCTATTAAAGAATGGAGCTATAGAAGAATAGTAACTATTTTTACTATTGTCTTCTCAAGAGTAATAACAGAACATATTCGTTTCATTTACATATTTTTAGACATGAATAGATTACCATCACGAATGCAGATCTACTTTTATAGAAGTGGATAGCAAGGTAAAAATATTTTTATTCAAAAAATTTGTGCACAATTTGAATGTAAATAAAGATTTATAACCAAATATTGATAATTAAAAACTGAATTCGGAATTAATATTTCCACATGTTTATGTATTATAACCACATAGCTTCCTGATTTCATATCATTTTGCTAAAATCTTTATAAATGAGAGCAAGGATTAAAAGATACGATTTAATTCGGATGCCTATTATTTTAAATTTAGAACTCATTGAAAATTAGTAATTTTGTGTTAGAACTGACTTTCATCAAGTCAATTTTTTTTTGTAGTTTAAAATAAAATAGTTTAGCACAGATATTTAAAAAAAGCTATATCTTAAAAATATTACTCGTTATCGTAAGAAAAGCTACAGCACTCATCGATTACAATGCAATAACAGCAATTGCAAACAGGCCAACATAAAGACATTAGACCAAACGATGAAACATCAGGCCAATGGTGTCGCACTTCGAACTCGAGATCCCCAAATCCGTTACCTTATTAGTAGGCCAAAACAGTTCTCATAATCGCAGAAAAAACTATACTATTATTTTATGTATGTGCATTTAGTAAAATATATCAATAAAGATACATGTTTATGGAATGGTTTTGATTCTGAGAAAACATTGTAGTTTAAGACCTTTGCATTTTTAAGGTTATTGTGGAAAATTAATTTGTCCTTAAGCACATTATATAAGTGAAGCAAAGGATTTTATAAATAATTTGCATTAAAAAATTTTCATTTTTGTAATTTTACATTTAAAGTATATCGCTTAAATAATTGAGTAAATATTGTCTACAAAACGTTTATGTTTACAATTCTTTAGCTTATTGAAATTAAATGTTATAAATTCTGCAATAATTTAACTTTTCACAAAAAAATTACATTACTCTTTCTTATGTTAGAAAGAAAGAAAATTTTTTTAATGTAAGGATCGTAAAAATAGTCGCCTAACTTAAAAAAATAGCAGAAGATGCCGAATTAAAAAAACAAACAACTTATGGCTTTATATGAATATAAATAAGTAAACAATATAACTTGCCATGATAATAAATTTAACTGATATTCCGCAAAAATAAATACAATTATAAATCTAACACTTAAATTGTTATACATGTAGAATGAATTTGTAAAATTTTTATTTAGTACATTGTTTAAGATGACTAAACATAAATAAAATATTGGCAAAATATTTTTAAAGAATCTTTTTTTGAATCTTTATATTTAAAAAAATAAGAAAAAAATGTATAGAATTTTAATATCTAGACAGTAAAGTATATTTTTTATATTTAGATAATATATATGTGGCAGTATATTAAATATTTAGGCAGTATATTTTGTAGCAAGTCAAATACGAAATTTATAATCAATTTTGAAAAGTTTTCACTAACGCAAATTCTACTGATACAAAAATAGCCACAACAACTACCTTTCGATATTGAATAATAATAATTAAAAGAACACAAATTAGACAACTAACTTATCAACAACAAAATAAGAACAAATAATGTATTCTCTGTATATGCAGTTGATCATCATAGATTTCCTATAACCATTAATTAAAACAGCCACGTTGGATGAACAATTTCCTGTTTGAGGAAACTTCTTCATTACTTGAAGGTAAGGAAACAGATGTTTTACGCCAAATTATCGTCTGCTCCTCTCATGACACGCCCCCCAATAAGCACTAAGGACGAGAGTTTACATATAAACAAAATTCGTAAAGAAAACCATTATTTTTCAATCGATACGGCGTATATCTTGGATGCTGCCATGAAAAAGAAAGAAATGGTACATTAACATTTTTTCTTCTGTCGGAGCTGTTGTCTTTGATCAATAATTCAGTCAAAGGAATAGGTTAACTGTATTGACACTGAAGCCAAATTCGTGGTTTGTCTGTGACCTTTTTACGTCGTCAAACAAATATTTGTTGACGTATTAGACAAATAATCGCATGCAATATGGCGATTAGGAAGAAAATTAGATTTAATATTTATCTTACTGTCCAGCCGGGGACTTAATTGTCTGATTGACTGGAACTAATTCAGATTTGAGAGATCGTAGGACTGTTTTATTTCTATGTTTTGTTTATAGTTTTCAGCTATTTTTGTCAGTATCAGACTTGCAGATTTTTAATGAAATTTGTATTTGTATAAAGAAACTTACTGCAAACGCTTTGTGCAAATCTTATGAAATCAACAAAAGTTGTTGTTTTTTTATTATGATCAAAGATAAACATTGCTTTTAAAAATGCGGGTATAAATCTGAAAGCAAACCCAATAATCTCAATAAAAATGACATATTAATTTTTCATGCAAAAGAATAATTAATACTATACGTAAATACAGGATAATTATAATTAAACTTCCCCTATAAACAACGTCCTACAAGGCAAATGGACCTACGGATTGCAGCGAAATTTGATATATAGGCTATACACGAGAAAAAAATTCCAAAAAAAAAAAAAGAAAAAGAAAAGAAAAGTTCTAAAATGTCCACCAGAGGGCGCTTTTCCCGGAAAAACATTAAATTTAGCACAATAAAACGGAATGCAGTAACAATATTAACAATGAGTAATAAAATGTAAAACCAGGAAATGCTGTCAATTCTAGGAAAAAAATGTCGAGATTTGCATGTTTGCGAAGATGAGGAAATTTTATGTAAAACAGATTAGAATAAGAAACGTTTGCAGTCATTGTCATGTTTTATGTCGATGTTTCCGGCTGTAATATTGACGGCATCTTGTTCCGACGTTGAATGACTTAAAGAACGTCATAACGCTTCATATGCGAAGCATCACAACTAATCAATTACGATCTGCTGTTGAAAACACTGCCCATCGACTTGAAATTTCGCAGGTGAATGGGAGTGGTCACATGGAGCACCTTTCCCTACATCATCCTGGACACGATTAACAACTGCTCTTCTTGTGAAATTTCGTCCTAATCTGTTCTTTTTTTTTGCAAACTGAACTATTTTTTTCGAACAGTGTACTATTATTTTTTTCCATACCTTTACTTAATGTGGTTCGATGACAAGGTGATCAGAAACTAGTCAATAAATATTAATATTGTTTCTGTATTCCGTTTTGGTGGTTTATTGTGTTGAAATGAATGTTTTTTCGGAAAAGACGCCCTCTAGAATTCCATTTGGATCATTTTGGAACTAATTTTTTTTTTCGAAATTCCGAGAGCGTATCTCGTTTATAATCTATATACCAAATTTCGTTGCAATCCGTTCACCCGTTTGCATTGTAGGATGCTGTTGATAGTGGAAGTTTTATTATAACCACCTTGTAGTTTCAATTAAGCATGTAAAAAGAACACAATTTTTAAAAAGATACTTTTATCACTTTTGTTTATAAAAAATAGCCAATAAAAGCGCCGTGAAAAATTCATGTAATCAAATGGTATTGAAAACAAGAAGGGGAAAAAAGAAACCGCCGCTATAAAAAGAGAAAAAAAACCATGAACCTTAGCATGCAAATAAATTTGAATGTAAAAAGGTATTTGACAGGATTGAAACAACTTCATTTGTCTCTGAATCTGGAATCAATAAAGCTCATTAAACGTAATTAAAAAGGAGCATTCTTCACTTTTCGAAATTAGAAATTTACAGAGAACTTCTTTACGTAAAGAGTTTTATCAGAAATTTTCAGATCATCTTACAAAGGAAGAGAAAATAATTCCATTAAAATGTAATCATATAATCATCCCATTAGGCTACCATACTAAATTATAATATTTTTACATGAGAAACTTTAAAATAAAGAAAGATAACATTTTTTTTTAATAATAAATAATAATCTTTTTTTTAATAATGTCAAAAATAAATCATTCTTTTTAAATTTCGTTTATTTATTAATGTTTTTGAATCTTAGATAACTTGAAACTTTTGTAACCATTTGCGGAACAATAAGTGGATTAAAGTTCATTTTAAAGATCTGACATAAAGAAATTTTACTTAGAACTATTGATGAAATTAAGAGATTGAAAATGGACGAATAAATTCAAGGTATTTTCTACTGAAAGGAGATCAACAAAACTTCCCCTATTAAGTGAATTTTATGACAATCT
>JAPMOR010029874.1:0-30371 GCA_026543865.1 Argiope aurantia
AAGTCATTTTTCACTCTATTTGAAATGACAGTTTTTGAGAAAATATTTGTAATAGTTTCTTTTTTAAACCTGGTAAAATGATATTATCTGGAATAATATTTAAAAATAACTTTTATATCCTTACATAGAAATTATTAAAGCAATATTTAACAATATTGTTTTAATTTATTTCTATATATATTTAAAATGTTTTTTTTTTCGGTATCTCCGTCTATGTCCAGAGCCTACTAGGCAATCGCCTGAATATGAAGTTGAACTTAAGTTACAAATCAAATTTAGTTATAAAAATTTCCACGGTAATTATTAATCTTGAATTTGAGAAAATGTATATTTCAGGGAAAGTAAATATAGATTTTGGATAGGTTCCATGCATAATGGTGAATATTTAGATTATTAGGATATCAAAAAAAAAGTATGAAATATTTTAGATTAATTATACATTGTTTTTATGCTCAAATGTATTTGTTAATCTACGCATGCTTCAGATATTTTGATATTTCTTCTCTAAATTGATTTTTTGAGTTTACTGCAATTAGTAATTTTTTGGCATGAATTCATCCTAACTCTATCTCTTTCATTTTATTGTGCAATCGATGAGGCATACAATTAACTATTTCATTTTTGCATTTGATTTGAGTTACATTTCCTGTACGCAGGGTAAAAATACCCGATATTCTAAGATTCCGAGTGTTCTAAATTTGTTTTCAAAAACTGAATGGAATAATACCGCATGTAGCCAATTTGGCGCTAATCATGCCGATATAAGAAATTTTATTGATTACCTGTACGAAGATGAATCCTTGTACAATAACCTGCGACCATAACGATAGCTTTAAATGAAGATATTTGGCAGTAAGTCCTCGTGGCAGATACCCAATTTATCAATGTCAAATTTTACATGCACAACTGTATTACATTTCTAATAGACAAGTTATAAAACGTATACTTCCCCCTAATTATTTCAAGAAGCTTAGTAAATTTATAAAAATCTCGCATTGTAAATATATACGAGACTAAAAGGAAGAATATTCACCATTTAGTTACTACTTGACTTTTATGCTCACTAGTTGATAACAAATTTAAATTTCCTCTCTACTGTTTTCCATAATTTCATATTACGAAGGGTTTCATTAGTTAATCTAGTTGATAACTAACTTTAAGAGTCATAGAAATCTCTAAGAATTAATAATTCGTGGATTCCAGAAAACAATTTTATCATTTAAAATTCATTTTTTTTTTCTTTTTTTTTCAGAAATTATGTGCTGTTTTTCAGCTTTCTTTTCAACAAATGACTCTACGTTGGAAAATTATTGCAACGACATATTTTATTGCTATGTTGTCTTTTTCAATATATTTATGCTACTGAAATTATTTACATTATAATTGCTAAT
The DNA here is from genome assembly GCA_026543865.1 of Argiope aurantia. NCBI lineage: Eukaryota > Metazoa > Arthropoda > Arachnida > Araneae > Araneidae > Argiope > Argiope aurantia. The sequence continues at coordinate 1,392 of JAPMOR010029874.1, forward strand.
ATATTGCAGTATTTTAAGTCACGAATTGTTAAGGATAATTTTTAATATTGAAACTTTATTTGTTTTTAAGACATGATTAAAGAAATTAATTTTTAAAACCTTGTGTCTTTTTTTCTCTTTTCAATTTAAATTGACTTTATAAATCTTTGTTTTTAATATTTTATAATTGATTTTTCACTCATTCTCGAGTAGAAGCGAATGAAGGAATTTTGTTAAAATTTCTGATATTCTGAAGTAATGCATTCTATACTACTTTCCAAATTTAATTGTCAATCAATTAAATTTTTTGTAAGAATGGTATAATCTAATCATGAAATTAAGAAAAATGATTCTATATTCCTTTATCTGTATTATTAATAATGTATATTGGCGCTCTAAGGGACAGCATTTCGAACGAAAAATCTCAAATTTGGTTCTTATATACTTTGGATGACAAAAATGTCCATGTCAATTAATTTTTTTAAAATACTAATTGATGAAAAATTAAGATATTTTAAAGATTTTCTCCGAATCCAATATTAATCAATGTCTTCAATAATGGCTCTCGAGAGTTAATGAAGTTGATAGGTGGCGCTGTTGGATCATACATTTATTTGGAACTGGAGAAAGATGCAAAACTTGATGAAAACATAATTCAATTGACTTGCAATGCTTTCTTGAATTTTGAACTATGGATCCTTACAATGAAATTCAAAGTGAATTTATTATTTCATCAAATATTCAATCGCGACGTCTTTTTTGAAAGCTAAGGGAGAAAGATTTTGATTATCAGTAAAGTTTGCAGGAGGAACGGTAAAGTGATTTCCAAACTATGAAGGAATACGTGTAGTTTGAAAATCATTTTCCATTTTGTCATTATACCTACTGTTACTGATTACCATATCCTTATAGAAATGATATTGCGAAAAATGAGATCATTATACAAAGTTATTTATACATTAAATAGAACCGATTTAAAGCTATTAAACATAATAGTTTTTATCAAAATTTAATACTTAAAAATACTCTGTTAAATTGATATTCATGATTTCTTTATGTACAACAGGTTTAATTGTAATGAAATATAACGAAAATTTGATATAAATTAGTTGACAGTTCAAAAACAAGCGTTTTCAATGACTGTTGGGAATTAATGAAGTCAATAGATGGCGCTGTTGCACAACACATTTATTTGAAACTGGCTAGAGAAAGACTCAAATCTTGATGCGTCTGTTTATGTATGTTCAATTACGATAATTGAAGTAGATCTTGATCCTTCAATGACTTAAAAACTGAAAGATGGAAAATAATATTAAAATATTTCATTTTTTACTATTTACTTTACCAAACTTCTAGAGAAGGCAACACGGACGTAAAATTGTGATACTTTGATAAAGATAAGATGTGGCCAGCCACAATAATAAGTAATAGCAGGAAATTTTTTTTAATGTTGAGTAGAAATCAAAGAAGAAATATATTTCGACTTGGATTGAAATTCCAATTTATTTCGAGAATTTTTAGCAGCATATCAGGTTTTATAAATTTATATAATTTTTCGCAGTAATAATTATAATAATTGCAACAAATTTTTGAACATTTTTTTGGAGATTTTTAAGATTTTACACATATTTTACGAAGGTTTAGAACTTAAATTGACTAAAAGCCTTTCCTTCAATTTTGGAAATACTCAATTTCAGTTTCATTTTATGATTAGGACGAAAAAAGTTGATTCTCGTAAGCCAAACTGAAATTCAAAAACGATTTTTAAAGGAATTATTTTAATCCTTTGTACTCGGAGAAGTAATTCGATGCATAATTCACTTAATACAAGGGCTTGATTATTGTTCCAATATATATATGTAATATAGTTTTAAGTTGAATTTCAACGAAAAACTAATTTTACTTTTTACCATTCTGTAGGTATTTTCAATAATCAAAATTAAAAAATAAAGACAAATGTTGAAATGGTTGAATGTTGACTGAGAGAAACCATTCGAGTACAAAGAGTTAATTTACAAATGGGTCATATATTTCCATTCTACGCATGTCTACAACTACTAAGCATAATACAACAGATTAAGAAAATGAAGATAAATACTTTATTATGAACTACACTTGAAATATAGCGAAGTATCTGAAAGACAATAAACATGAATCAAATCTTTCGTTAATCATCTGCGACATAATTTGTTTTTCACAAGACGATACTTATACATTCGTCTGATGCAAAAATCGCATCAATTTCCGATAATAGAATTGGAAGCAGATAGCGAGAAAATGATCATAGAGTGATATATCGAATTTGAAGAATATTTAGGAGGAAATATTTACCCGACAGCTCTAATCGATGACATATTTGTTATTCTACACCGAGTCAGAGAAAATTATTCACCAGACACTTCTAATCGAGAACTTTTTGGTGATCATTCTGCGATGAATCGGAGGAAAGTCAAATCCTGTCGATACTGCTAAGTTCAATGGTGGCGGGGTGGTCGGCTGTAAGCAAGAAGTGACAGGAAAGTGTAAAGGGATTATGAAGTATTATAAAACGTGATTCTTTCCATTGCGCTTATAATATGCTTAGATTTCTTTTTAAAAAACGTGCTAATCGTTCAAAATATGTTTATACATTCGAATTATCATGAAATCATTTGGCGAAGATGAAAGCGAGAAAGATGAAAATGAGCAACATCCAAATATTTGTAAAAAGAGCTTTTTAAACGCAGCCAGGGGCATTTATCGCAAACGTTTCATATGAGCTATCATGTTCATATGAATTTGGTGCTTCCTAATTGTTCAAGCTAATTATCCATTTTTTCCTCTTAAAAACTAGTAAAATTCCTAGAATCCTGTTGTAAATTTCTTAAAACTTTGCAATATTTTCTATCTTCAATTCCCAAACATGAAAATTGTTTCCCCTATGATAATAACCTTAACTTGAATTCCCGTTTATATTTTCTGATACATTTCTACGCGACGAGATCAATATTACTTGTTTTCTCCAGTTAAATATGAGCATGTGCAGGAACACAATCTTGTTCAGAAAATTTTGAAATCTGTTAACATTACATGACCGTTCTCTCGCTATAAGTTTCTTACAGAAATCAAAAATGTTACACATCGAGCTACCTTTCGATTGTTTTAATTCGCTTCAGTTTACAAATGTAATGATCATCTCGCATAGTCTCAATCTCTTGGATGATGGTAATTTCAAAAGGATTCATTAATAAATTTAATTAGATGAATGTCTCGTTTTAAAAACACGAACACAAGAACTGTTTCAGCGCATATATTCGATTCATGATCAGATGACGAGGACTATTCACTCCTATCCAAATTTTCTAACTTCCTATGTGTTTAAGTTTACAATAGATTCGAATCTACGGCTTGGTAATGTGGAATTGCGTCTCAAATTTCTATCTTTGGAAGCTGACCAGTCGTTTTTGACTTGATAACGTCTTTCCAGATATTAAAATCTCCAATAGTATACAAATTCGCAATCCCTTTTTGGTTTATATGCGAAAAAAATATTTCAAAGCTAATTTATGCAATAAAAGATTTTTACAAATGTTTTTTTAAATCTGAAATGCATTTTTATATGATAAAATTTTCAATGTTCATTTATGTTAGTTCATATAGTTATTAACTTATTGAATTTCAAATATCTTTTTTTTTCAGACTTTTAGTGTGAAATTTGAATGAATCCCTTTAACAAGAAAAAAAAAGAAATTTTTTAGTGAAAATTTTAGATACATAAATTTAAAAAAGTACTAACTTTAGATAAGAATGAAAGCAATCTTGAATGTACAAAAAATAGGTTATTCAACTCACAAACATAAGAGTATCAAAGGTATTCCAGTAATAGCTTCATATATTTTTTCAAACTACATGGAAGTATTAATGGGGAAAAAAGTGTAGCGGTCACATATAACTTGACTACTATCTCTTTTGATATAACAGATGACGCAACTGTATTAACATCAAGGTATATTTCCCCTGATCCTCTTGGGGGCCATTATTAGATAGTATTCTAGTGAGTGTCGAGGTTTTTTCGTGTTCGTTTTGTGTTGTCTTGTCAAATGCGGAACTTAAATAACTACTCCTGAAATTCATCTGTTATTTCATAATGAAGTTATAAAGAGTCTCGTCAATCTATAGAAGAAAATAAGTTTAAAATTTCAAAATATAATTCAGCCAATCGTCTAAGAAGTGGAAAATGCCTTCTTTAAGATGAAAATCAACCAAAACTATCCAACAAAATAGAATAATACTAAGTGACTTTATGTCTGAAAACTAATTTCTTCTAAATAATGTTTAATCACAAGCTTTCTAAGAATTTTGAGGCAATGCAAAACATGGGTGATTCCATTTCTCCTTCCTAACTTCCATTGATTAATTTAATTTTCTCTATTTATGCAGTTTTACATAGAAAGTTTTGGCACAGGGCAATAACAAAACTTTTAATCACGAGCCACTTTCTGAAAAATTGTTTGCTATAGTTTACGTATAAAACAATTCAACATGTAAATTTAAATAAAATTTTAAAAATGATTAAATTTATTTAAATTAAAAACAAATTACAGACTAACCTGTTTTTGTGTAGTAGAAAGGGACTGCATAAGAGAAAGTGTACAAAAGAAATGTTCAGGAACTTACCAATAGCTATAACAAATAATTTTTTACAACATATTAAAAAAAATTTATAGGGTGGAGATGGGCCACATAAAAAAGTCTCACCTAGAAAAATGTCAAAAATTTATGCAATAGCCAGAGAGTACTTTCTAAACAAAATTAATAAATAAGTTAAGCCGGCGTTCCGGCCTAGGGGTACCTCGTCTTCCTCTTGATCTGGGCGTCCCGGGTTCTGGCAGGCTTGTTCTTTACCCTGTGTTCTATGTGTGAGGTGTATGAAAGAGTCCCCTGTAAAAAGGAATTGTACAAGCGAGTGTGTGAATGTCATCTTCATCTAGAAGTCTCTCGGGTGCTCAGGGGCCTTTACCTTCAGAAACTACTGCACAAACTCGGCGTATATCTTGTCTATGGCAAGTGCCATAAGTAACAACAATATAATTAAATTACACATGGAAACATTTATAAAATATTTTAAATTTTAACCATGGAGAATTTTTCAAAATGCATATCATTCAATACTACTTGTTATAATCCAAAACACTTTTTTTTTGTGTGTGATGAACAGGCTTAAAATTACTTTCGTCATTTCAAAATATCAGAGTTAATTTTTTTTGGAATATATTATTTATTTTGGATCATTGGAATTTGTTGAAACAATGTATGATATATTGTGTACCATATAATCATATCGTGCCATATACATATATACACTGATAGAAAATATTACAAGTGTTATCATGCTAACGCCGTTTGGAATTCATGCACCGTATAAAAGAAATAATATATAAAAACACCGTAAAAAAACAGGTTTAATTATTTTTAATTATAAGAGCTGGTACGTTTTAAATATATAATAATGTATTATAAAAATTGCAAAAACTTAATATTTTTTTTGAAATAGCGTTCCAAAATTTAAACACTATTTGATTTTTAAGTTGGAGTACAACGTCTTTGTAATTGAAATGAAAACACCAAATTATATTATTCAAAATACAGCAAAAATGATATGGATGTTTCTAGGTATTGTTTGCTGTACTTATTTAAAATTACTGTCACGCATATAGCTGCTTAAAAATAAATACTGACATGGTATGAAGTATAACATTAAAAATTTCATATGAAAATACACCGAAAAATAGTTGCCCTTTCACAAACAAAATTTTATATTTTGCATTATTTCACAATAAATTTTTTTCTTTCATTCACTCATTAGTTTCAAATAACATATTTTTTCGCATATGAACTTATCAGATTTTATTTTATCATTTACTTCATTGAGCAAGCATTTCTTGATCTACAGTTAAATTTGACTTTGAAGTTCTGTTTTGTATTTAGTAAACCAGTTTACTGACAACTACAAATAAATAAATGAAAATGCAAAATAATTCAAGTTTTTATGAATATATATTATGATATTTTTCACTTATGCCTAGAAATGTAACTGTTAATTACATTACATTCTTTTCTTGAGCAAAATAAAAATTTGTTTTCAATTCAAAAATTTAGTAAATTCTATGCATTGTTCGCCAGCAGATTCTAAAACCCTCCGCGCTTTTGGGCATACGTTAGGTTAGGTTTACTTCGACGAAATAGGAGTGAGGGGAAAGTTGAAAGGAGGAGATATTTATATTTAGCAATAAATTCTGGAAATACCACATCTTTCCGCATCGAACCCCTTAGATGAGTTAGAATAGTTGAAATGTGGTCATTTCAGGATAATGAAACGAATAATAAATAGCTAAATACTGATTGAATGGGAGATTTAATTTCCAATTTAACAGCAAAATGTACAAACTAACTCCATATGTGGAAATAAAAGTACTACAAAAATACAAACGCTATGAAGGTATAAAATATTATCATAATGAGTTTTTTTCTTTTTTGGGATTATCAGATTGAATCTTGTTAGCTCCATCTCTTGCACTTGAATTCATAATACACTACAAGTTGCTCGCTTTTGAAGATTCGAGGAAATTTTTGTTGGCCTCCAGACTCTATAGAATACCTGAGACACTTGTGGATTATGTGGAATTTTTGTATCGAATTCTAGCAGCCTTTAATCATTTAATTTCAGGAGCGATAATTCGATTTCTATAAGATACATAGCACGGTGATACTTAGATATTCAGACCAGATTTCAAGAAACATCTAATCTTAGATGAATGTCAGGAGCCACAGCTGCCAAGTGAGCCATCTGCTTTAAGATAATGGATAAAAGGCACTGAGATCTACCATAGCTAACCATTTTAAGGATTCTAACGCATATAATTACGTTTAGTTTTTCTTTCAATTCCAATTGCTTCATGTGAATTTAAGGCACAGCTTTAATGAAAATTTATTATATACAGGAAATTATATCTTTAAGAATATTGAAACGTGGCGATATGATTAGTTAAGCTCTTCTTTGAGTTTCAATTATTTAAGTTGAAGAAAATGAAAAATAGTCTGATAAAAATACGGGAAAAGATTCACTTTTTTTGCCTCACTAAATTCTTAGTTACATGAAACAAAAGTTTGTATGGAATTACCTTAAAAATCGTTTATCCACAGAGAGTTTAAAGGTGTCAGGTTCAATAGTCCTTAAATATGTGTGGTCATGACATGTTCTCAATTTGAAGCCAGACTACTAACGTTTTGCTCTTACCAAATGACTGCAATATAGTTCAAAAGTAAGTATTTGTTTGATTAATCAATCAATAAATCAATAAAAAAATTATTAGCTTCAACATTTATACACCCTAAAAGCAATAAAATTCTTGTTTAGGGTAACACTTGTGTTTTAATGAATTTTTATCATATAATCTACAAAAAGACTTGAGCTTTCTTTTTATTTGTTATGCACTTAGCAGTTATGTTTCGAAACACTTCAGTTGCTCTGGAGATGTTTCGAAACGCTTCAGGTGCTTGGGTATTTATTATTATGATTCATTTCTTTTAAAGTTTATTTAGCTATATTTTGTGGAATTCGTGAATTTTGATTATTGTTAATCCGGTAAAAGCTAAGAACAACGATACTGAGCAGAAAACTTAAGACCATTTTAACCTGTTTGAAATTTTGTCACTTGTCACACTCGATTCCCATCGACATTTATTGAAGAGGGAAAGCAACACCATTTTGTTCAATTTGTAACAGTCCTATATCTGCTTTACTCATAATGCCACTAATCTCTTCACAGCATCTTATATATTTTCAAAAATCTCATACTGATTTGGGCAAGTTGTTTTTCAAAACTCCTCATGTTAACCTTTTCAACTTTTTTTAAATATTGGTTTTTATAATCGTATCTAAACATTAAGCAAGTATTTTGTTACTGCACCATAATTTGCATCATTTTGAACTTTTACACATTTGGATTTCATAGACATTCCGCGTTCCGATTTTACTATAAAATCATAGAAATATTTGAATAAGATAAGTGTGGCGTAGCGTAGCCAAAGATGGCTTTTGTGCCACAAAAACACAAATTCCTATACTGTGGATCATAACCCACTGATGAGTACCAAATCAATTTTTGGTGGATCGTGACAAGATATTTGTTAGGAAATTTCGGCATTAAGATTATAAATTCCAAATTATTTTGTTTCCGGTGCTTTATTGAAAAAGGATGCAATGCATTGTGAACCTGTTATTATGCGTCATTAGTATGAGTAAATCACTTCATGTGGCATTAAACATTTAACTATTTAATCGGTATCGTATCTGACATTTAACCTGGTAACTGTAGCTAATATACAAAATTTTAGAATTAAGACATAAATACGTGTCATTATGTTTGCAAGATGTTTTGGTTCGGTACTGGTCTCAGGTCCTGTAATGACCGTTTATGTATTTATAAGTTTTCCCCGTCATTTCTGTAAATAGTTCATCATGTGTTCAATTTTATTTCCTCTTAATAAATTGTGTTTAAATTAAACCTTTCCTTTTATCAGACCCAATCTTCGGAGATTTTTTATTTGTCATCATTTCCACTGCAATACTCTAATAACAAACGGCTGAATTCCCAGCCGTTTTATAAGATATCATTGTTTCAATATTTGTTGCACGTTTCTTTCCAAAATTTATATAAGTGACGAGAACTTAAAATCTTCATTTATCAACACATTAGGAATATTTTTTCATGAAATTATATTTAATGTTTTTCTTCTGAAAATTTCCTTTAGTTCATAAAATATCGCGGAAAGAATGTGTTAATATCGGTAAGAATTAAAGGTTCTAGAGAATGAAGTGAGTCGCTATAGAATCCCTAGAAAGTGGGTAATGATGTTTAAAAATTTTGGGTCAACTGGTTTAGGAAGTTTTTAAGCAGTTTGTTTTAAATGAATGATTTACAGACAGGAAATATCAATGTAAATGGATATAAATATGGATTCTGGTTAAAGAATTAAGAATTATCAGTACAATCATTATGGTTATTATGAAATCTGTATACATTTGGTTCGAAACATCGAAAAAAAAAAACAGCAATGCATTAATAAAATCAATTTTTGTGATTTTTTATCAAGGTTATCTAATAGTGCAATTTCAGATCATTTTGTTCATTGTTGCGTAGAATATTCAAATATTTTTTCTGTATTTTCAGAACTCACCAGAGCGAAATCATAATCCCCGGATAGCTGCCGCAGCAGTTCGTAAGTCGTGCTTTTTATTAGATGCATAAAAATGTCTTTAATGTAAACTATAAATTTTTCATGGCTATAATGCAATTTGCATCCACATTTTTTTTCTTTCAATTGTTTTTAAGCTTAAATGTTTGAAAAAATTGTCGTTTCACATCTCGCAAAGGAACAGGATTTAGTTTTCTGATGAGACACTAGAACCTAATTTATTAAAGAAAAACAGTTTCAATGAGATCATGCATAATTTTCTCCTATTCTTCCGTTCAAATGAATAAAATCATGCTACTCTATAATTTGAAAATGTATTACTTGGGGCGCTTTTCACAAACATTCTTGGGCATTTATTTGACTAGTTTAAGGTAAGTAATCCTAAACATTTATTTGAATCTAAAAACGAAATACTGTTCATTTCAATATCTTGCCACTTTTCAACAATTTTACCGTGGTAAGTGGTGAGACGCAGAAAGATGAGCGCATTTCCGGAATTATTCGTCATTGATTTCGGCCCAATACACATTTTTATTCATTTTTTTCCATGTGTATATGAATGTCGTGTCTTTTCTGACCGTATTGTTTTCACTCAAAATTACATATTGATTACTATGGCTAGTTGAAGTGGCAAAAGAAAGCTTTCCGGAGTGGCACTAAGAATACTTCATATAATATCATTAAATATGACCGAGATTAACTACCGTTGTTAATTTCGTAATGTTATAAAAAAATTCAATAATAAAGTGTTTTAATATAAAAAATATTTTGTAAAAAAGTGAATAATCAAATTTTAATAACATATCTTCGCTATATCCCCCCCCCCCTGCTGACGCCCTGGCATAGGGATAGCGCGTCTTCCCCGTGATCTGGGACTCTCGGGTTCGAATCCAGGTGTGGGCATGGTTGTTCTATCTGTGAGGTGTGAATGTGCCCTCCTGTAAAAAGACTTTGCTAGCGAATGTGATGCATGAAGTAGCTAAGTCGTACTCTTCGCCCTAATTGGCGCTACTGGAAAAAACAAGGGACGCTCACTCTTCTTAAATCGCTGACAGATAACTGGCAACGGGCTTGTAAAGTGCCATAAGTCGCAACACAACACACATATTACCCCTGGAATTAATGTTTAGGCCCCTTACAGTAAATAAGTTCTTCTAAAATTTATTGTGAATGAATAGTTTTTGTCACAATATTGCAAATTATCCGCAATTTTTTCGCTTTCTAAATCTGCGAAAAATCAGAGTACATTTTATTGTTAAATGCAAACATTTCCTTTTTTTCATCTTTCGTCTAACCCCTACTTTGTCTAAATAAAAGCATCTTGACGCAAGCGCAAAAGCACGGAGGGTTTTCTAATTCGCGAATGAATAATGATCTAGACGCGGTGAGTATCGTCAACCACATGATATACTTACGTGAAGATGCACTATAGACACCATCCATAACCTGCAGAAGTTGCAAATCAGTTAGGAATTAGTTTAGAACTCAAATTATAGATTTAATTATTAATTTGACAAAGCTTGAGGTTTTTGGTCAATTTGAATTTCCAAGTTTTCATAAATAGTAACCGGGCACTGTGGTCTTTTGGAAAGTGACTGTTATTGGCCCATGCGCAGATGAATTTCTTGAGGAGGCATGCTTTTTAACTTTGAAGGTCAGATAATCTGAGCAAGTGATCTTATCTGAGGGAAAGAAATTGGAAATGAAAACAAATATATTTAGATATTGATGAGGACTTTATTGGACGGAATTTTGAATTGCTTGTTATAATATTAGCATACAATTCAACTTTTGGCTTGATAATGCAAAAATCAGTGTTTGCTATACTCAAAATATTTTTAACTTGGTTTTAGTGAACCCTTAAAAATAATTCGCTTTCAGTTAAGTTGGAGTAAAATTAATGGTTTGGTACTCAACAAAGGCTTCAAATTTTAAGAATACTTTGAATTAGAGTAGACTATAACTCGAATACACACCGGAAAAAATGAAATTGATCAATTGTAAACGATCCTAATATAAATACCTCATATATGCCATGCTAAGCCACTGAGGCTTAAAGTTTTGTCTTTTTTAGAGGATATAGATAATGGAGCAGGAGGTGTTCATTGGTATTCTGCCCAACGAAGAATGGAAGAAGGCAGTATTGGTTCGGAAGAACATCGTGTACGCTCCAAGTGCTCCGTAAGAAGCGGTAAGTGAAACGTTCCGCCAACTTTGCAAACATTTCTTTAGAACTTTTTTTTTAATTTTAAATAACGTATTATAAACAACTTTCTATTTTCAGAAAAAATTTATTAATGAAATATAGAAGAATGAAATATAATACATCTTCTGCAGGGTTTGAATACGGGATTCAAAACAATGGAATTTGGTTAATTCAAACAGTTTCAATTCCATTTTGCTGTCAAGGAACGCTTCTTTAGATATGACCCCGAGTATCCTAGAGATGTAATCACCTTTGATTAATAAAACTCCGCATGTTAACTTTTTAGCTTTTTAAAAAATATTGTTTATATGTGATTATAAATAACATTAGCCACATTTTCTAGTACTAACCTTCCCTTACGTCATTATTGCATGTTTTTCATGACTGATACATTTCCATACTTTTAAACGCTTAAATTTTATAGACATCTAATGTTTCGCTTTTATTATAAATTGATACAAATATTTTAATACTATGAGTGGGGCGCAGTTTAGCCAAAAATGACTTTTGAGCCAAAAAACAAAAACTTACTCCAACTTCTTTAACTGACCTTATACGATTTCCGGTTTTTGATTTCTCTCCATAAGCCCTTTGTGTAGTAGGAGTGCTTTTCATGAGATGTTGCCAACCTGTTTGCTCATTGTTTCTCATGGACATCTATAAAACCTCTTATATTGGCAATGCGTCATGACCCAACAGAATGGTACTACATTGTGGTGCCCGATGCATGAATTCTGATCTTCTGATAGTTAGCCATCACAATGACTAGTTTGTAAAGGATCGTTATATTACTACTTCCTTGAGTTGAACTTTAAAGATGGTAATTATTTTAGGGAATGACTCTGAGTATGTAGATCCAGGCTAGCATAAAAGATGAGCGCCAATGCTTGGTGTTTCCGAATAAGTAGCTACCCTTAAGCGCTATGCTTTGGTGGATGAAGTTGTAGCCTGAATTTCCCTCTTGAGCCATATGAATATGTATGTGCAAATTAAATCAATTCAGATAGAAAGTCTGCAACAGAAACTACATTTGAAAACTTTCTATAGAAATTAAAATCGTTATTGATGAACTGCCGGATTGACTAGTTGGCCTAAAGCTAATAAAATATATCCAGGAAGTTGGCTATAATTGCGAAAAATGGGAAGTAAATTACACACAAGAAACTGAAAAAATTCTTCTTGGCAAGCTGGAAGGCAAAGGAAGATTTCTTTACATCTAAGTTACTATCTGGCATTATAAATCATTGTCGTTAGAAACGGTCAAAATTAGGGCTTGAAAATTATTTTTCAGCCTGAAACTTCTAAGATATTGCAGTTAGTGAAAAACTTTAAATACAAAATTTATGGTTTTAATGAGGTGGCGAATTGGATTTATTTTTCTATTTTCAATATTAAGAAAGTTAAAACTAAATGAAAATTTCACCCTCCCCCCACACACATCAGTTCCACTTCTTTTGAGCTAGATGGCCCATCTACGAACTCATCCGAGGCTTTTACATTTCATAGAATATATTCCAAGCCAATTAAAATCCAAACAAAAGTTCTTCTGGTTATGCTTTTTACAACATAATATGGACAAAGAGTTCTGTTATGTAAACTTTTGAACGGAAGGTGATTTTGGGTTCTGCAAACCATGTTAGCTGAAGAATTGAAGAAATTTTTCCGAAGTCTTATCATGAGAATCTTTGCAATAGGTAGTCTTTCTGTAGGAATCTACCTAAGAAGAAACGGCCATATAGGGGGAAAAAAACCTTGAACTCGAAGGCAATTAGGCTCAAACTTTTATCACTACACAAATCAAAGAATTTAATTTGATCAGAAAGCAAAGATTCCACATCTGTCATTCTAAGTAGGAGGAAGGAGCTGAGAAATTTAGCATTTCCAGTTCTATTTGACTTGCCTTTCCACCACCTTCGGCCGGATACTCGGGAGTGCATTGTATTTATACCATATTTTGATATTTTCCTTTACTGTTCGTTTGGAATAGTAGTAATGGTTGTACTTTCACATGAATTTAATTCAATTCTATTGTAAAAATTAAACTACGTATAGCATCACGTTTGATAAGTTATTTCCAATTTTTTTTTCAGTGGTTAAAACGGCTGTGTGGCTTCCTGTGATGATGGTACAAATATCTTCTGTGATGATGGGTAAGATATCTTGTCTTTAAAATATCTTTAAATAATCAGTACTAAATGCATTTCTGAAGAATGGGAAAAAATTATATAGGCTTGATGCAGCTAAAATACAGCACGATTGTAGCAAGAGTTCCACCACTGTTTTTGTTAGACGGCGCTAATGAGTAATTCAAACACGATTTACCCTGTCATAAATTTCTTGCATTGAATTTGCTAGCAGACACGATTTGGCTCCCTTGGCTGGTGAAGCTATGATTTTTGTTGTTGGTTTCCCTAGACAGCACATATTATGTAACACTTCTTTTTGATCGATTTAGTTCCACATTTTTCTTATTTAAAATGCTTATTTTAGAATATTCTTTTGTTTCGGTAAAACTTTGTAAAAACATTTAAATCTTTTTAATTTTATTATGCCTCAAGATTTTTTATGTCCAAATTAGTATCCAACATTATTTAACAAGATGTTCGGTATTTTATAAATATTGAAATAGCTAAGTGACCGAAATGAGGAAAAGAGGAAGTGGACCAATTACAATGGGGAAAGTATTACTAGTAGCTTATAAATTTTTTAGGCAAACAGATTAATAACAATTTTTTCTTTAGCCGCGATACTTGCACTTCCTTCTGGTGGCTGTAAGCAGTTGCATAGTCTTTCTAATAAGAAATCTGTTATGTAAAAATGGGTCTCAAATGCTACAACATGCATGATTAAAATATATTATCTGGACTTTGAGTGAAATCTGCAATTGTGGTTAAATTTGGAAGTTGGATCATAGGATATTTCACCATGAGCTTGTAGACTAACAAAAGAAAAGCTTGCGAGTTAGCTCGATTTATCTTTAAATTTATAGATCTGTCAAATTTGTCAAAATCTGTTAAATGGTAAGCCATTTATTTGTCTGTATATTCGCACGTTTGTGAATGCATCAACTCAAATGCAACGAATTAGTTACAATTTGGCAAATGGATTTCTTTCCATCTTATTTGGTTTGTCAGAAGTTGTCCAAAATATACATTAGGTTTTCTTAAATGCACTACGAAGCAAGAAACGAGTCTCTTAAGTTTGAGAATCGAGACAACAATACTCCAGCGGGCGGCGAATGTGACTCAGACTCACTTGCTTTATGTGAGAGATACACTAGAGAATTTCGTTTTATCTTTTTACCACAGAATGCTAAGAAATTATGTTGACTATTCTTGCAGTTTTTTAAAACAAAATAGGATTCAACGCTTAAAACTTTAGGCGTTAATAGATATTTGTATTTCAGAAATGAGGGCGCCTGTAGATGTAATTTTTTATGTATATTTTGTTTCCAAAACAATTATTTTTCTAAAAAAATGTAATTACAACTAGCAGCTATATGATTCATTCGAAAAATAATTTTAAAAAAACCGACATGTGGGTATTTTTACCCAACAACTGGCAAACACTGTTAGGTGCAGTAAGCTTAATATACACATTCGTACTCTTGGCAAAGCGAGTTAAAATTAAATGTAGAAAAGAAAATGAGAATTGGTCATTACGTTTAAAAGACGCAAATCTGTTAATTACTAGCATACTAAAATTGAGAGGTTTAATTGCCAGATTCGTCAGAAATTTATTCGGACCAATCGAAGTATACCTTGCGCGGACAGCAAAAGTGTAAATGAAGTAAAAATGTAACTGATTTCCCGATTTTTATTTATAAACTTCAGTTGCTTATTTCCATATTGCCATATGCCGGTTTTACACTCGACCAATTATAAGACGGCCAGTAGGTAGCGCATGCGGAAAAAGGCTGAACAATGCTATTCGATCGATGGCAAGTAGTTGTCCATAAGGGACAACAACATGCCGCTGTGTTATTGTTTTTTCTTACTGCGCATGCATTTGATAATTTATCATAGTGAAAAAAATTGATAATTTATCATAGATTAACTCCGACATTCTTTTTTTATCTGCTCTTTTTGAGGCGAGATTTTTTTCACTTTTTTTACCATTTCTTTTCTATAGTTTTCCAAATTTAGGTATGTTGACCTTTTTTTTTTTGTCATGTTTCTTTGCGTAAATATTCATCATTTTAATACGATACGCAGTGGGGGAAAAAAATTCAGAGACGCCAAAACGACAATTTATAGCCAAGCATGGGATGCCTGAATCTACTTTATGAAATCATGGCAAACACAAATCAGTCCCTTTCTGCGCATGCGCAGCCTACTGGCTGTCTTATAACTGGTCGAGTGTAAACCCGGCAATACTATATAAATATTTCAATTGCGATATTGGCACATTCATTTATTTTCACGCCATTCAGATATTTTGCTAGATTACGTTGTTTCTATTCCTTTAAAAATTATTTCAAATAATTGTCTTAAACTTTACTTATTAACAACCTAATTTTAATAATTTACCTTAATGCCGGCTTTATACTCGGTCAGTTATAAGACGGCCAGTAGGCAGCGCGTGCGTAGAAAGACTGGAAAATGCTGTTCTTGTCATAAAGGCACAACAACATGTCGCTGTATTGCATTTTCTTACTGCATGTGCATTTGTAGAGTTTGGGGTTTTTTTAATTGTTAGAAAATTGATAGCTTATCATAGATTAATTTCGATATTTTTTACTCTTTGTTCTTTCTGATGCGAGGTTGGTTTTTTTTTTTTTATTCGCTATTTTTTTTCTATAATTTTCCAAATTTAGGTATGTTAACTTTTTATTTTACAATGTTTCTTTGTGTAAATATGCATAATTTTAATACGATACGCAGGGGAAAATAAAAATTCGGAGACACCAAAACGGTAATTTATAGCCAAGCATGGAATGCCTTATGAAATTATAGCAAACATAAATCAGTCCCTTTCTGCGCATGCGCTGCCTACTGGCCATTTTATAACTGATAAAGTGTAAACCCGGAATAAGAATATATTATAATCGAGTAGAATACAAGCGCGATATTTCTTGCTGATAAGCGTCAGTTAGAAGATTAATTCATATTCCTTTGACAAAGAATTATTTTAATATTGCAGCTTGTTAACTTGGAGCTACCGTTCTATTAGTTTTTTGATGCTCTGGTGTATGGTTTTAATTTTCAGCGCAGCGTGTTCTGTTTAAAAATCTTGCTTAAAAAAAACCTTGTTTGTTAGCTGAAAGAACCATTAATCTTATTATCTATTTCCTTTAAAAGAAAAAATTTGAAAATCATGGTTTAACCCTGCACTTGAAATAGCATGTAAAAACACGTGCATCAAATAACTGAATATTTAGTATCTAAATCTGCAAGTAACCGAAGGTATTAATTAAAAACTGTCATTTGGAAGCGCTTCATTGTCTCGAATGCAATTCATGTTCAATAGCGATTGAAGTGTAACAGTAAGTGTCCCAAATAAGATGCCATCTAATTAAGATTTTATGAAAATTCTTAAGTCAAGGGGTTAAGTATAATTTTTGTGATTTATTTTGCATCTTGTAGCAGTTGCATTCTATCTTCTCTTTTGGATAATAGATGGCAACGCTTGATTAAATCCGCATCCCATAGTGCATTGCAGTTGTAAATAATGAGAGATGATATACTGTTCTGTTAAGGTGCGCGCGTTAATGTCTTGTCTTTCGTGTTTGTGTCTGTTTTGTGTGAAATGTGTTTCGTGCTGTTATAAAAGTTATGACGAAGGCTCTAATATAAGTTATTTCTCCTTGAAAGCGCTTTTTAGTTTTAAAGCAATGAAATACTGATTTATTAATGAGAAAATTATTTGCTTAACCCTTAACTGGGGAGGTGCGGTCTACGAGACCGCATTCATTTATACTCAAATTAAATTTTCTAATGAATGTGTTAATACGAAAAACAGCCAATATATTTTGCAGATATTTTTCTTTATATAGATATGTTTTAGAAATTTTTCGAAATACACTATCATTGAAAAATGTAAATGTGTTGGGACATACATTTTCTTCTCAAATTACATGTTAAAATAAATGATATTGTTGAAAAAACATATTAATTTTTAAATCATTTATTTTTACAGTATAGGAAGGTATACAGAAGTCAGTATAATATAAAGTTCAATAATTATATGAAAAATAAAATAATTGATAATGGGTAAAATTGGCCCTTTTTTTTATCGGCTTGTGTGATTTTCATAGCAGGTTTTCTAGGGCATTTCAAACATACAGGTTAACAACTAGTATTAAAATCAACCGATAAATTCTGTATATAGTATATCTCTTGGTATATTAATATATTTTATAAATTTTTCAAAATGCATTATTATTCGAAAAATTAATTATGTTTGAACATACGTATCAGGATCAGCCGAATGCGAACTTTCATCGAAAAACTCTTCTGTATAGTTATCCTTATCACTAAAATCACTTTCTGCTTCATTTAAAAGTGTCTGGAGCACTGCTTCATAATAGGATCAGTAAATTGAATGATATTTTGGAGTCCAAGATTTAGTGCCATCTGCTAAGCCTTGTTTATCACTGGGACACTAATAGGAGGTACGGTCTTAGAGACCGCGCTCAAAGAAATAACTGAATTATTTTTAAAAGCATCCTGTGAAATCGGTTGAAAAAGTGCACGTGTATTGAAGGTCACAAAGCAGGAAGCTACAGGGTAAATCCATTCAATAGAACTAAAATTAGAATAGGGATCAACGAAAATCCATCGCTAGCGGCATCACGGACCCACGTCTCCAGTTAAGGGTTAATAGTACTTCGAATAGCTTGTGATTAATGATTAAACCAGCAAAATACACTGGGGTTCAATTCACTTGATGCCAGTAAGTATAGCATAATTTCAAATAATCGAAATGTGAATTGAATGCCATTGTCAGTGCAAGTCCCTAAAACGGGGTTTTAATAGCATAAAAATCACACCTACAAGCAGTAGCGGGGAAAGGATGCTATTTAATATTTTGACAAATCTGTAATGTTGCTTCCCAGCACGCTTAGTTCGATCAATGGAAAGATCATTTTACGATCAGCCCTGTTGGGTACTGATCGGGTGCCACGTCAGTGATCTGAGCTTGGCGACCATTTGGCGTCTTTGGTGACAAAATACATTATTGGAAACTTCGAGAATTTTAGTCATTCAGCCAATAATAATCGAGATACGCCTGATTGGTTCCGAACCTTCTCCTCCCGCCTCCTGGGCCCACCTATAAAATGCCGGCAGTTTCAAGCTGTCGTGTATTGGAGTCGTAGACAAGTATCGAGTCGTCGAGAGGATAACAAAAAACAAGCGTTGTGTGGAGCTTAAGCGGTTGCTGAACTGAGATGTGTGCCGAGTCCTGGCATTTATTGTGGAAGCAGCATGTAGTGTGTCGGCAGCTGGAGACAGTGGAGAGTTGCGGCTGTTTTAGAGACAGTAGAGTGAAGTTACTTCCCTCTCCTGCTGCATTTTGTCTGGCTGCTTTGTATTTTGTGATCGTTATTGCTACCAATTACTACTTGTGGGCTACTGTGTGTTGTGCATCTCCTGTGTTCGTCTCGTCTGTGTATTCGTCGTCTTTGTGTTAGTGTCTTCGTGTTTAATAAACGTCGTCGTTGTTTTCTACTGAAGACTGCTGGTTATTTTCACACTATATACCCACTACAAACGAACCTTGTGACTTTACGGACTTAGTAGTGGAATTCATGTAATCCGTAACAATATCAACGGCCTAATGCTTAGTTGCATATCAGCGACTTAATTATACCTATTTTAAAATTTTGCTTTCTATTTGTTTTTGTTTTTATCTTTTGATTGCTTATTATTAATAAATTTTCTTATTTTTAGGTTCAATTTATTACAACCAGTGCCCCGTTTTAGGGATTGTACCATTAATCCTAATAATCATGGGAGTTATTGGTATAGTTTTTATGATCTACGTTTTGTTTAATTTTGGCGAAGAGAATTCTTATGGTTTACAAGGGAAAGCACGAAAACGAATTCAAGTATTTTGTGGGATTTTCATAGTTCTTTGGATACCAGGCATGTATCGTTTTCGTAAATTATTCTGCTCTTTTATATTATAAGCTGAAATCAGCTGCTCAAAACATTTTTTAAATCTTCCGCTAATATTATTCTATTAGAATTTATCAATTTTGAATTTAATTTTGTTGCAGTTTCAAAAATTTTAAAATGTTTTAAAACTATAAATTTAAAATCGCGTAGGATTAAGGACAATGCATTTCTCGCACATAAGTCACATCTGATTATTCATTTTGCTAAGTGTTTTTCAGGTTGATTTATTCATTCTTTTCTCAATTTTCTTATCAGGCGGATTTACTGGTGCACTTCAAATTAAACGGCCTTTGAATTAATGCTGAATTTTACGGTTGATTTTTCTCTACAACTGAGTTATATCAACCTTCTTTTCTTAGTTTAAAATCTTAAGTTAACAGAGCTCGAACATTCCGAAAACAGAATCCAACTTAGAACTGTTTGATTTGAGTGAAGGAATCTGGTTAGTGTGTTATGAGCAAGAAAAGTAATATATTGGGGATAAATTTTTAAAAACATAAAGGAAATTTTAGAGAGAAATAGTGAAAATGTTAGTATAAAAATGAAAAAAATTCTGAAAATTTTAGGGAAAAATTATTTTAGGGAAAAATTGAATTTCCTTTCTGTTATCTATAGACATTCAAAAGTTAATTGCTATTATATAACAATTTAATGTAATAGCATTGAAAATCATCAGGAAACATCCATTCTCAATAATAGTATAAAAGGTTTCGAAAATGTAATAGAGTACTTTAACAATCTTACTCAATGAAATGTCTCGTCTGTGAATAAAATGGATGTCAGAGAAAGCATATGTCTGCATATGTCGCTAAACAAATGAATGCTTCTGTGTGTAATCATTAGGTTGTAATAAATGTTCTCGATACTTTTTGTATAATTTAAATAAGGATGATCCAAACAAGATGTTAAAAGGGTTGCTGGGAATAAACGTCGTTATTTGCTATTGAGGTCGATTGACAGTGTCAACATCCCTCTACAGCAAAACAGTCAAATTTACGGAATTTTGAGTGTAGAATAATTTCCGTAATGTATTTATATAAATGTTCCCGGAATTAAGCCAAATTTTTATATTCTCAAAATTGATTTTTTTATAAATTAAACCTGACTTAAAACTATTATATAAATTTTGCACTCAAATATTTAAAGTTTTGACCAAAAATGCACACATAAATCTATTTTTATATTTTCAGTATTCTGTCATTACGTCGAATCAGTTTCATTCGATCCTGCATCGGAAGAATATTGCAATGTGGTATTTTATGGCTATAGTATTTTCTGGAATGTATTTACATTCTTCTTAATAGCTACAGAAGTTCTTTTAATGATCTACATTCCCGAAAGACGAGTTTATCGACCACTCGCGCCTAGAGACATCCTGGAATTTCAACAAAGGATGGGCATGCTACGAAACAATAACAATTATATTATTGATAACGCTAATTTGTAAAAGAGGAACTTTTTATTGTTTTTAAATGACGTAAATAAATATTTATTTTTATTCCTGAGCTTTTGACTTCTTTTTTTCTAATTCTGTCTTTCAAATGGGAAGATACATGAAACAATGAAATGAAGCAACAATGGAACGAGAATGTAACGGTAATGATGAAATGTAACGGTAATGATGAAACGAAACAATAACAAAGATATTAATAATTTTTAAAAGTGGATCTTTTTATTATTTTTAAGTGACGTAAATATTTTTTTCCTGAACTTTTGACTTTCATTTTCTATTAAAATTCAGTCTTCTAAATGCGAAGATTTATGAAATGAAACGATAATGAAACAATAACAATGACATTAAGCGAGCCAGAGCCCTTGCTCGTAGCATACGCCGACGTAGTTAGAGGTAATCTTGGATTAAATTCGTGTCATCCATCACATCCACCACTCCCAGTAAACATTTGTGGAAGAAAGTAAAGGCTGCTAATGGGATATACAGTGAAACCCACGCATGGCGCATTCCGCCCTGTTAGATATTGCGAATATTCTCGGTCAAGCATTCGCACAAGTATCCGCAATCGATTCTTTCAGCCCTTAATTTCTGGCAATTAAAAATCGCGTGGAACGGTTGCCTTTGCGCTTTAAAGCCCAATATACCAATCCATATTACTGTGAATTTCAGATGCCTGAACTGGAAACGGCTTCATCTAAAGTCCATGATACAAGCCTTGGACCAGATGGGATGACGTATAATATGCTCTGCCATTTGAGCTACCCTTTTGAATCTGTTATTATTATTTAACAGAATATGGATTGAACAGAAGTACCCTTCACAATGGCGAAAAGCTATTGTAATCCCAATATTAAAACCTGGCAAGAAAGCATCTAACCCTCTGAACTACCGATCAATTGCTTTGACAAATTGTCTCTGCAAAATCTTTGAAAGAATGATCAATGCACGTCTCATTCACGAATTGGAGAAAGGACGGAAGAAACAAGGATTTATCCTTGTTTCTCCAATTCGTGAATGAGACATGCATTGACCATTGCATTTCCCCCCGTTACAGAGTGGTTTCCGAAGAGGTAGATCTACTTATAACCTCGTATTACTGGAAACCCAAATTTGCAACACATTTGTTAGAAGGAACCACCTTGTATCCATATTTTTTGACATTGAGATGGCGTATGAACGGACATGGCGCTATGGTATACTTTCTACACTTTATAATTTTGGTTTCAGGGGAAACCTTCCCATATTTTTACAGAACTTTTTATCACATCGGATTTTCAGAGTTCGTGTAGGCAACTTTTATTCTGATTCTTTTATTCAAGTCGGGGGAGTTCCGGAAGGAAGTGTCCTCAGTGTTACTTTTTATTATTCACATTAGTCAAGTTTTACCTTCATCTGTTCAGGGATCACTTTATGTTGATGATCTGCAGATTTCATGCCAAGGCATCAATATGAATCTCATAGAGCGACAATTTCAAAATGCCGTTAATAAAGTAGTAGCTTGGTGAGATAATAACGGGCATACTATCTCTCCAGAGAAGAGCCGATGCGTCCATTTCTGAAGGAAACGAAATATCCATGTAGATCCTGTCATTAAAATACCAAATGCGCCTATCGATGTTGTGGATGAAATACGATTACTGGGAGAAATTTTCGATAGAAAACTCTCCTTTCTTTCTCATATTTAAACCTGCGGAAGAAATATGAGAAAGCGCTAAATATTTTAAAGGTAATCTCTAAAACATCTTGGGGTGCCGATCGGACATCACTGCTCCATATTTAGGAAGCAGTTATCCACTCGCGCATAGATTATGGGTGTATAGTGTATGGTTCCGCCTGTGTTTCTTCCCTGCAACGATTGGATATCATTCACCATTCTTCGTTAAGGATTTGTTCCGGAGAGTTTCGTATCTCTCCTGTAGAGAGCCTCTACTCTATTTGCAACCAACTACCTCTTGATTCAAGGTGCAAAAAAATGTCTGCCTGTTATTATTTTCGCACAAAATCTTTTTCTAATCATCTCATTCCTAATACAAATCTACCAGTTAATCTTCGCAGACTATACGATGCCAGTCCCTGTCACATTCTTCCATTTAGTGAGAGAACGAGAGTACTTTTGCATGACTCGGACCTTTCAAATGTTATCATTAAGACTAAATTTGTTATGTTTCTCCCACCCCCGGGACATCCCAAAACTTTCTTACATGAATCCATTTGCGGGATTTGATAAATCTTCAAATGATCCAGCTATTTTTAAACACCTGTTTTTGCAACATCGCTATCAATATTCTTCTTTTGTACCAATTTTTACGGATGGCTCAAAATCAGATGGACATGTCGGTTGCGGCATAATTCTTTCGTCTGATACACTGAGATATCTTTTACATAATAGCTGTTCAGTATTTACTGCTGAGTTGATGGCAATTTTCTGTGCCCTTCAGAAAATTTCGCCCTCCTCTCAGCGTAACTTCGTTATTTACACCGATAGTCTGAGTGCTCTGGTGACACTCTCACATTATAGCAATCGGATGCATCCGATTGCCATTAGAATCCTATTTACTTGGCGTCTTCTACAAAATGAAGATTTTCATATCCTTTTCAGTTGGATCCCGAGTCACGTAGGCATTTCTGAGAATGAAGAGGCCGATTCAGCGGCAAAATATGCAGACTCTTTTTTGTCCCATAAGACTTCCATATTGTGACATCAAGAGATTTTTTACTAAACATATTTATTCAACATGGCAATTAACATGGGATATGCAGATTGATAATAAACTCCATTCCATCAAGCCTACGGTTGATTTATGGCCTGTTCACCCTATACGAGAGGTTGATGTGAAATCGACTTGCCTCCGTATAGGACTCACCTGTTTAATTCATCGTCATCTCATCTTGGGTGGAAGGGTGTCAATTTGCCCCACTTGTCATATTGCTTCTAGTGAGAAACATAATTTAATTGAATGGCCTGATCATAATGACCATCGTCAAAACTTTTTCTACTCGTCTTCTCTTGACTTGCAAGACCTGGTGGGTGAGAAATACCACCGAAATATTTTTAAATTTTTAAGAGCTATTGGTTTCATCAACTGTATTTAACACCTTTTTCGTCTGTTTGTTTTTCTTTTTATGTAAAATGCGTCTTCATTACACGATTACTTTGCATTTACGCTAATTATTGTCTTACGTTAAAATGGTTTTATAATATTTGTATCGACACTTTGTATGTGGTTTAAATTACTTACATAACTTTTAAATGTCTGTTCTGATTTTACCGTATGCTTGGCGCAATATAGCCAAAAATGGCTCTTGCGCCAAAAAACCATACAACAACAACAAAAAATCTAGAAAAATAGTTTGCTCGCTTCATTCAAATATACTCCTCCTGAAAGTGATGGATTTTTTCAAATAATTCTAATACTAAACACATGAAACATAAATATTCAGACACAAAAAATTATGGCACTAGGGAAATGCCTTAATTTTCCATCAGTAACACTAGAGCTACCTAGACCCTCGTTTTGACGGTTTTCAAATTTCATGCTTTAAAACTTCTGATAAAATTTATGTATTGTTCTAGAACTTTATGACGATTTTTAAAGAAATAAGAATAATTGCATATTCCTATTCAATTTCCACTCTGCCATTTTAATTTCTGTAATCCGTATGACCTATACTTATTTATACCGAGATCCGTCAAAATGACGACTTTAGCAATTTTAAAGTTTATAAAAGTTTATGTATCATCTATGCAATCATAGACATTAATACGTATTTACATTCATTTATTACATTAGCTTTCAGATATTTCCTGCAAAAATTTGAATTACATTTTTCATATGAAATTATATTGATTAATCAAAAAGCTTCGGCAGCCTTTATATTGGGATCCATTTTATTCCGATTATGATTCAGTTTAGAACTAAAAGTTCTAACTGGATATTCTATAAATGCAAATACAAATTGTTTTTCTTGGCTTTTTTATTAATTATTAATGAATTATATTAATATAATAATTGTTAATACAATACGTACAGGTCACGATATATCTCGTTTTCATGTTTCTTCGGCTAAATCAATGCATAACCAACCAGAGGCAAATATTTAATACATTCAGCACCGCAAAGAAACCTGTAAGACATATGCCTGGGACAGCACGTTTTTAGGGAAACTTGTACATTCACAGATCATCATAACCTTGTTATTTATGAAGCAGTAATAGAAGGGACATGCAACACGAGAAAACTGGTGGGCGGTCCGTAATTGACGGAACGCGAAACACGAGAAGATTCGTGTGAGAGTTTCTTAATGTCTTAAAACAAGATACTGCTGCAAATCATGCTGAACACCATTGCACAAGCGAATGTGCTTTACCAAATATTACACTCTAAAGCATTATTCAAGTCTGTGAAATAAGAAAAAGTCTTGTAAATACATGTATAAAATATATACTAATATTTAAGAATACTTTATGTAACTATAATACCAAATGCAAATTAAGAATATGTACATATGCATCATATTGTTTGCCAAGCATGCTTCTAGAGCGTTCAAAAGTGTGCGGGTCACGGGAGCGTATTGAGCGCCCAGAGCGCCGTCTGCAATGTATTAATACAACAATATAAGTTGCTTTTGTTATAATTTATTTACATAAACTAAGTCAAAAATTACAATGAAAGCCGAGATGGTCAAAAATCGTTAATTTGATGGATGTGGTAAACCCAAACCCAAAATAAAATAATTTTTGTAAATAACCACATCAGCTTTTCAACCTCAAGGTCAATATGTTGTTGTGGTTGTTATTGTTTCTGATAGCTGAGCTATAACCACCTCCATGAAACCAAAGATCTCTAAAAAGTCCAAAAACAATAGCAAATCCCTTAAGATTCCAAAATCGTATAATTTAAACATTTAAGAATATGATTGGGGGAGGCTTGATCTGCCTTGTACCAAGGACATTCAGCAAAGATCCTATATATATATATATATATATATATATATGGGACACCGAAGTTGGAAGACTGACTTAGCCCCGAATGGCTTCAGACCTTAGCTGAGCAAAATGGAATGACCTTAACGCCTTGGGTGACCCTGCCAGGAGAATACTCTCCCGACGTGCTTCGCTCGTTTCGCCCAGGAACATTCTCTCGCCGGCTACAATAGCACACTATGAAGTGGCTGCAGGACTTGAGGGCAGCCAATATGTGTGAAATATTGCTATTCTGGCTGACAGAAATACCAAGGTAGTTAATCGGAATGAAAAATATTCATTTTTTTTTATGAATGCAATACTTATTACCATAGATAGCATACTATCATATATCACTTCATTCATTAAATCTCTTCTCACAAAATCGGCTTAAGGATTATAATCACAGTACTTGCAAGAAACTCATGCAAGAAAATTTGTATGCTCACTCCTGCTTTAAATGCCTTGATGACATGGTGATATTCAGTTCAGTTTAGTTTTATTAACGTCCCGTTTTCAAAGCAACACTAGGACTATTTTGGGACAGACTTCATAATTTTGATCTTCGGTCAGATGACGAGGACGACACCAGAGCTGACATCCCCTCTTCACACTTCCAAACCAGCTGGAGGACGTTTGGCACGGATGGATTTAACATGCACCAGACCCATTTACACGATGATTCTTCGGTGGAATTTGGTCTCGAACCTGAGAACCTCCGGTTCCGAAGCCGAGATGTTACCACCAGGTCCCGCGGCTTTGATGGCATGGTGATATCCGATTCGGCTTTAAAACAAAGAAATTTTGGATTCAAGATCTGATTTCATCAAAGATTTGCTGTATA
Organism: Argiope aurantia; assembly: GCA_026543865.1. Classification (NCBI taxonomy): domain Eukaryota; kingdom Metazoa; phylum Arthropoda; class Arachnida; order Araneae; family Araneidae; genus Argiope; species Argiope aurantia. Next base: position 28,194 of record JAPMOR010029874.1, read on the forward strand.
TGTAGGGACTTGATGCTCATTAAATCTATTTTTGCTGATCAAATCACACAATCATGTTATGTGGAATTATAAAAAAGAATGGAAAAATTGAACTTTTACCTCATGTACTTTTCTATTCATATGATCAAGGCTCAAAACCATGAGGTCATCTTCTGCAGCCATCGAATAACTCAGAAATGGGACATTATTATAGAAGATAAAGCGAAAGTTCAGCCGACTGTTAATATAATCTAAAGCATCTTTTGATTTGAAATGTGAAATGAGGGTCTGAGCTCATAATGTGGCTGATTTAAATTCAAGAGTCTAAGGCCAATGCTCAATAGTATTGATTCAAAGCATCTGCATATTAAGAAAACACTCATAATGATAATACCCATAACAAATAATATAAATACAAATCATAGTTTTTTAATGAATTTCAAAATTGCTGATTGAGATAAATGATTTTTTATAAGCATTTAACTCGTAAAACCTTTTTCAATCAATCAAACAAAATACTCAACAATATAGAAGGTTCATCAATTAGCCGAACAAATCAATCAATCAATTCAAACACCTAATTTTCTCTATAAAAGTTTCATATAAAGTGCTTATGTTTTTTTTTTTTTTCTGTTTTGATCCGGCGAGAAACCATATCTTTTTTTTTTTTTAATCAGACGAATTGCAAAACGATTTTGGATTTTAATTCCTTCATTATGAGACTCTTATTCTTGCATTTTAATAAATCGACTGAACCATCATATGGTGACTCTCCTCAGGTATTTATTCTTACAAGTTTTAAATATGCATGTATGTGTATCTCGAATATGTATATAAAAATTTGGGTCTTAAATGTTAATAAATTTTGTTAACACAAATTTGAGTTTCAGTGTGTTCTAAACGGAATTATGTACTTTACATTCAATAAATTGCGCAAAATAGGCGGTAAAAGGAAATTAACAAGCTAGTTCTGAGCAAAAGACACATTTAATTTGCGACTATGAAGGGGGTGACTTTATTATTTCTTTGAAAATGGGCTAAAAACTATAGTGTAAATATTTCGATTAAAAAATTTTAAAAAATGAACCAAAAAATCGCAGGTGTTCGTGATGAATTAAAAGACGGGCCATATTTATTTTTGGAATGTTTCGATAGGACCCACAAGGAAATGCATGCTTTTAATATTTTTTAAATTTAATTTTCAAGGGCATTTTATTGTTACATAGTTAATATTTTATACAAATTTTCTCCATTACAAATTATACAAATATAATTTATTTGTATATTATATATGAATGAATTATATTTGTATATTCAAATTAAATTTACGTTAATAAATATGCTCCATTTATTTAATTCCATGAATCTTACTTATAAAATCCAATACAAAAACGATGTGTTGGTCTTTAAAGTCTGTCGGTCAAGAAACCACAATCTCGGAGTTAATCGATTGAATTGATGAATTAACTTGTACCTGAAATAAGTTATTAGTGTTTTTATATGTTAGTAGCAATTAAATAAGCTGATATTGGATTGGGCTGAAAGTATGTATGATTGAAATACTTCAAGTATGCAAAGCACCTAATTAGAGTGGATAGGAGTGTAATTAACCACGTGTTTGTAGGATAAACCACAGGTTTGAATTTTAATTAAAATTTAAAATTCTCAGTGCAATGATATAATTTATAGGATACATTGCAACATTTTAATTTCGAAGTTCAAAACTAATTTTAATTCATTAAAATGAATAGAATTTAATCTCAATAGAAATCCTTTTATTTAGAGATTATATACTGGTACTGGTAATTTCAGCGTTAACAAAATTTTAAACAGAACCTAGTTATGTTTCTATTTTTATTTCAAAAATTGTTTTTCATTTAATTATTTACTCGAATTGTAAGTCAGCAGGCATCTTCTCAATCGAATTATACAAAAACTCAACTTGTATCTAAAGTATAAAGCCTAATTTTAATCGGTAGATTAATAAACAAAAACGTTGATGAAAACCAATTTATTATTACTTGCTGAAAATTCGAGGTTATTCGATGACTGATATTATGCAAGACAGTTTGTAGAATAGATGGTAATTATTCGGTTAGATCTATTTCTTAAATATTTTTTAATATTGTTTAACAAAGTTTCAAAATGTCGACAAATATCGATCACTGTTTTACAAAATTTCGAAAAGTCGTCAAATAT